>CAVNYN010203775.1:0-17853 GCA_963692815.1 Nyctanthes arbor-tristis | reverse complement strand
CCCCCCCCCCCCCCCCCCCCCCCCCCCCCCCCCCCCCCCCCCCCCCCCCCCCCCCCCCCCCCCCCCCCCCCCCCCCCCCCCCCGGGGGGGGTTAGAAAAATCTCGCGAGATATTGTCTCCGGTATTTTCTCGGACAATATCTCGCAGGACATGCCATGTGGACAAGAAAATTTGAAAATTTTTTTGTGTGGAATGAAAATTTCAGATCACCAATTCTCAATCCGTTGTCTAATGATGTGGATAATTGCGATGACTTCTAAAATAATATATTTACCATTTTGGCCTTAAATTTGGGCGATGATTCAAGAAAGTTTTCACAAACTAATGCCCCATAGAAGATCTTACCTATATTGAGTGATGTTTATTGATGTGTGTGTTTTACATACATTTATACTACCTTGTTCATTCACTTTTTGTTTGAGGATGAGCGAATGTCTATCTAAATGTATATGAATATAGTTTAAGTAGATAAAAACTTCTATTTGGAGCGGTACATAATGAAAGAAAAGACTTCTGAAACCAAATTGGAGCTTTGAATAGAGTTTTGACACAACTTGGAGATCATTCGCAAAGATACTTGAGTTTTGGGGATGAAAAGCTAATGTTGGAAAGTTTTAAACCATTTTGCACTATTGGAATTAAGAACAAGAGGAGGCCACGTTTGGGTGTTAGGGAAGTACATGGACCAAATTGAGCAATCTTCTATATTTCTGGACCACTATAAAAGAAGTTTGAGCAAGAATGACTAATTTTGAAAGAACTAGAAGTGTGGAGAGTTAAGAAAATAAATTTTACACAATAAGGTAGTAAAAGGGTGTACAACCTGGTACTATAAAGAAATTTTGTTAGAGGTTGTAGTAGTCAATAACATGCACTGTACCAATTTTTCTACATGTTACTATTTGCGTGCGAACTAAAGAAAAAAATAAAGGTTTTCAGGCTATTTTTAGTCTCAATATTTTCAAGGCTTTGTGAGTTCACTCCCAAGACATTTATTTCCTATATAAACACATATGAAGGTCAACTGAAAGGAGAGACGTCTAGTGCCAGGATAGCCACTAGAGGAAAAGGAGAAAAAAACGTGCGGCTCAATTTATGAGTTCCAAATTTAGATAGATTAAGGTTAAGATAGATTGAATCGAGCTAATTACAATCCTTGTACAAACAATACTTGGACTCACATCCACTTTATTAGTTGTTTGACCTGTGCACTTGCGGTAATATATTATGAAAAAGTTGTGGCATTTATGGCCAAATTCGAAATCTTGTTTATGTATTTGGGAGATTACAATAAGGTGTCTAATGATCAAGTCCTTATGTCATATTAAGTTAAGTTATGATATGGTATCATCTGAATATATGATAATATTAAGTTTATAGAGCGCTCGGGTATCCGGGTGGTGCAATTGGGCACTCTCATTACATGTTTTCAAACTAGAAGAAATGCATGTGTAGAAGTTATTCATTAAATTCTCTAAATTCACATTTTCCTCATATTTTAAGAATGTAGATGTTATGAAGGAACTTATGTCTCTTGATTGCAAGCTCACGGGGTGTAGTTTCGGAGATGGAACATGTGAATGTGACCAAACGGGTTGTGCGTTATGGGACTACATCATGATATCGGATTTCTTCAAGTTGCATTCATTTGTTCCTGGCTTGTATTTTGATGTATTCCTAGTCTTTCAATGAAATACAATACTTATGTTATAGTTTTATAAATAGATAAGCTTGTAATTAATAGCTATTACAATAGTTTGATAATATGAAATATTACTATTAACTTTTGCAGCCTAAAGTTGAAAGAATAAAAATAAGGCGCGGAGTATTATCAATACTAAAATGGCAAATATCAATAAAATAGAAACATAGTGAGCCAAAATGAGTGTTCTCTTCATTAATGTATAGATACTATTACACAAGTATTAATAGCCTATTGCAGTATGCGTATAAACCTTTACAAGTACCATTGCGTACTAATCCCTTACAAACATTGTCAAGTTCTACTTTAGAATTAATTGAATTAATGTACTCAGAGTTAATGATTCGGGTTACACGAACAAGAGAGTGAAGCAAGCAAGTGACGTGATGGGGCGTTACACATGCACTAACCAAGCATATCTCTGGTTCAAGATTAAGACAAGTTCGATCCAAGATTGGCATCTTGAGGGTGGCATATAGAGAACAATTAATATTTGTTAGTTATTTTGTAACTTTGTAATCATCTTCATTTATATTGTATTTTGTTGAGTTGTAACTTTAATGGGAATTGTGATGATAACTCGAATAGGAATAGAAGTTATCTTATGTAATACTATAAATCTATGATAACTTTGTAATCATCTCCATTTCCTATCTTGAGAGTGATTCCATACCTCAAATTTTAGCACAAGTTACCTATATCATTCTAACTTCTATTCTGGGAGTGACAAATCATTTGCATAGTGTTTTACTATATTTGGCTTGATTCAGCAGGAATCTCCATTGTTCTGAAATTGTTTGTTTGAGGAATCGCCAGTCTTCAAACAATTTATAGGCGGCGTAGTGGAAGTTAGTAGTTCCCCGAAGGTCTGCCAACAGAAAGGTTCCTCCAATCGGTTCTTTTCCTGTAACGGGTTTAAATCTATGGTTTCCAACGTTACATCCGAGCATGGCATGGAGTCACTGCAAGCAAAATGAACCGGTCGCAAAGTGTAAGTTCCTTTTATTAACCTATAAGAGACGTGGGAAATAGCTACGGCCGATGTCTTGTTCTGGCATTTGTGTCCATCACAATAGTACTGGTCGATCATTATAGGCGTCTCAACTCCAGAAACTTGAATATTCGAGAACATCACTCCTTGGACAGAACCTGAGCCACCCTAGAGTTAAAAAACTAGGCATAGTTTAGTTACAAATTGAAGTCTGGTATGATGTTCTGAGTGTTATGGCCACTGAATTTACCTGCCATGTCTTTATTCTTACACCGGTCAATGTATTCTGGATTGAGGAATCGCGAACAGTGACATTTGAAACGCAGGCTTTGGTACCGTCCCTTCCCAGCCCCCCAATACTGATCCCATGACCAGGGCCGCAATTCACGTTGTGTACGAATACATTGGAGCATCCGGTTTGTATGGAGATACAGTCGTCCCCTATAAAATACATAGCATGAAGATGTCAAAACATTCTTGCTACAATTGAGGATCGTTGGCTTATATATCTTTGATTTGATGATTAGAGTAGTTACCACAGGCAAGAGAGGTGCTGTGAATGTTCACTTCTTGGGAGTTTTGGAGGTGGATTCCATCGGTGTTGGGGCTATCGCCGGGGGACGAAATTCTCATGCTGAAAACCTGAACCCCAACACAATCGTCGAATTTGAGGTGCGTTTGTGGGCTGTTTTCAATGGTTATGCCGGTGACAGTGACATCAGAGCTTTCATAAAATCTAAGTGCCTGCTCATCGGAGACGAAATCCTATCAATATTTGATGTGATTAAATAATTCTCATTCGGAACACAAGAGCTTTGTATGTGACACTTACAGTTGGTTTCGTGCTAGGCATTTCTCCAGCAGCATTGGTATATATCTGCCCAAAATCAGAGGAGTTTATTTTATTTACAAAGTAGTAAACACATTTTTCTTCTTTAATATTGTTCAGTACAGTCGAGTCCAGCCTTTTAAAACCGATAAAGTTGTAGGAGAATTACCAAATCATTGGAAGAAATGCTGTCTTTCCACCAGACTGAGCCTTGGCCATCAAGAACTCCCTTGCCTCTTATTGTTATTCCTTTGAGCTTTGAAAATTCTATCCATTGTAAATGACCTGATTCCCAAGCTTCAGAGCTCTTGGGAGCAATGATTTTGCCATCCAACTGCAGGAGATGGAAATTAACATTCGATACGAAAAATTCTTTTCACGTTGTATAGATTTATAGTTTACCAGGAACACAATATTCGGCTTGCAATTGGGTCCGGAAAACGAGACCGGTTTGACTAGAAATACCGACCCGGAAGGAACCAGCACAGTCGATCCTTCCACACCACAAGCAGCTGCCCACGCTCGCTCAAAGGCCTGTCAAGATATCGTAAACATGTTATCTAGATAGGTGTTGTATTGTACATGTGATGATCTCACCATGTTGTTTCTAAAATCGAGCGTACAAAACATGACAACAAGACTACTTTATGTCGTTTACGTACCATAGTGTCGTCCGCCACTCCGTCACCTTTAGCACCATAATTTAACACACTAAAGGTGGTTGGAGGAGTACTGGAATCATCAGTTTCTAACATAGAGACACTACTGGCTTTTCTGAGCCTCCAATAATGCTTATGTTGTTTAGCATTAAGGCTGGAGACAAGAGAAAATGCAATGAAAATGACAAACCTAAAATTCTTCATGGTGTGTCTGTTTGTAGAATGTGGTAGGAGAGAGGGATTTATTTATAGAGGGTGAAAGACGGCTCAAAGTGACTAAATTTCTATAAATTATAGTATTTAATTAATGGATTGGAAAGATTACCCGTGGGTCTATAGGAACATACCAAGATAATACCATGTCGGGTAATTTCTGTGCTTTCAAATGTTAAATTCCTTTTTTATTTTTAAACAAAGGATATGTGACAAATTACTAGAACATAAAAATATTTACATGTTCATTTTCAAATAAATTAACGTCTAATATACTTTACTATTTGTATTTTAACCGGAATTTTTCTACTTGTACATAATTTTGACAACACCCAACAAATTTATACACATCATAATTTTGTCTTCATGGTCATTTAAGTAAATACATGGGGTTATTTACAAATTATGTATATACATAATATGGTGTGCAAATAAATTTTGTCAAGGAACCGGCTGGCATTAAAGGGGAAACCACATGTCGTTTCTCAAAAATAGTGAAACCACATGTCATTTTATTGTTTTCGAGAAATCACCCCTAATATAGCCTCCTTGTTAAGAAACTCGCGTCAATTCCTTAGAAAATTGTTCTACGAATACATTAATTCTTCAAAAAATGTATAAAAGGGGTGAAAAGACATGAAATTTTCTGAGGAACCAGTGTTTGTTTCTATTAATGAACCAACATTTCTCAATATATTTTGCACCATGAAACCATGTAACACTTCAATATTGTAAAACTCTAATGGGTAATTCATGCTTAAGGGAGTGGGAAAACGTGGTGAGCATACATGTATTAGGCAATATCTTTTATTTTATATGACACTAAACTGTACAAATCATGAAATTATTATTGAGCCTACGCACGTTGATCCGCCAACAAATTATTGTGACAACGACCAAAGATTTGTCAAGCTTTCACGTGATTATATTTTTTTAATTTTTCTAAGACACTACAACTGAAATGGCTCAACCCATTTTGATACATGCATGTATATACCTCTTTTATTTCTTTAGTTATTTTTTTAACAATATTATTTGCGTGTATTTTTTAATAAGCTATAGTTTATTATCACTTCCGTTTCCACCGGACAACAAAGATCTTGTCCACATGCTAAATAGAAATGTTATGAGGAAACAATTTATGAAAATTTTCATTTAACTTCCGTCTCATATGGGTGAATATCTGCGTATATTTACACACTGACATGGAAGAAGAGATGTCATAATTGAATTGGGAAATCTTATATCCTCTAACCCTAACCCTCTATTGTCAAATCATTTTTATTTTACTAAATTTAAAAATTAGTCATGCCAATTAAATTTACGCATCTTACGAATCTCATATATATTATACAATTTTTTCACTACTTATCTTCAATAGTTCTATTTCTATTTTGAAATAAATATAGTTTGTTAACAGGTCCTGAATTTTGTGGTCTAAATTGTGTCGTAATTGTTAGATAATAACTTTTTGGATGGAAGGTCCTGCATTTGAACCACATATACCCCTCCCTGAATTTCCCTCACCTCTCCTATCTCGCCCATGTACCAAAAAAAAAAAAAAAAGAAGAAGAAGAAGAAGAAGAAGAAGAAGAAGAAGAAGAGGGGAAAAAGAACAAAGGTCATAAATTCTACTCGTAAATTAAATGGCAAGCAAGTGTTTAGAAAACTGAGAGATTAATAAATCGGAAAATTAATCGATTGAAAATTAATTTTAACTTTAAATAAATTATTTGTCACTTTTCAACACTAAAAATTACTGAAAATTTTTTTTTCCATTTCTCAGGCGGGTTTTTCTACAATCGAATTGTTGAATGAATTCGAAATTTTTTTTGGTCATAGTAATTAATCCGATCCGATTTTCTAAACATAGAGCTAAGACAATATATTTATATAAAGCTCGATTAAATCCATTTCAAAGATTTAAAAAAAAAAAAATCCGTTTCAAAGAGTTATCATCGATATATTGACAAAAGTTACCGTAACGCCACACTGAGTCATAGAGTGTGAAATAGTATTATTTAAAATTTATTATTACTTGGAGAAAGCCATTAAATGCGGCAATGGGCAAGGGAAATTATTGACTTGTATGGGATTATAATTAGGGGCATTGAAAATGTAATCCTATCCTATAATTCTAGAATATATGGCACCTTCTTCATATCACAGGTTCATCATGTGAATGTCGTTTTCATTGTCGTTTTCGTTGTCAACTAGTAAACCGTTATTAGTTAACACAATCCTTAAATCAAGCATTGTCTTT
Organism: Nyctanthes arbor-tristis; assembly: GCA_963692815.1. Lineage (NCBI taxonomy): Eukaryota > Viridiplantae > Streptophyta > Magnoliopsida > Lamiales > Oleaceae > Nyctanthes > Nyctanthes arbor-tristis. Next base: position 11,196 of record CAVNYN010203775.1, on the reverse strand, counting down.
TGGGATTCATTAATACAAGAGTTATCTTTTCCATTAATTGACTTGGAATTCATTCATATCAATTAATGGAAAATAATTTTTTCCCATTAATTGAGTTGGAAATCATTCATTCATAACAATCGCGCTACTAGTACCTGACGGGTTACAAGTTCATATACAAAGGGTACTTTTGGTTCCAAAAAGAAAAATATCGCGATAAATAGGAGGAACCAAAATATCGCGAGAAGATGAAGATTCCAAAATTTGAAAATTTTGTCTAGAAGAAGCACCCTTAGAGGAGTTGTCTCGTAGGGTTCTTGTACGCGAATTGGGGATTTTTGAATCTGGGTCAAATCCGTCCTAAAAGTAGATCGATTCCGTCAAGGAGCTATAGAAGAACTACGACCATGGATGATAGTGAAGACATTGCTCTGTGTTGGAACGGTGGAGATCTGGGAACTCCCTTCTTCGACGGTTCTAACGAGTTTGAGGATGACATCTTGGCTGGCAATGTAGAGTACGAAGATGGAGGGCTTGAGTCTCCTTTTGAAGCAAGTTAGTTTCGTGCCTAATTGTGCCAAATTGTTGCATGAGTCTCCTATGGAACGCCAAAGTTATGCTCGATTGTCTGCAATTTTGGCTTTTTTTTTTTTTTAGAGAAATAAATATTGTACAGGGTCTCTTTCAAAGTGTGCTTTTGTGATGTTGTAATGTTAATGTAAATTCATGGCTTCCTTTGTGAACAAAATTTTAACTGTGAAGTTGCTAGCTAATCAAGTTAATCTGATGAAACAATTTGGCAGTGAGCTCATGATAAGTGTACGTAGCTTTATTAATTGCAGTTAGCCTCCGTTGTTCTGTTGCTATATGATGCTAATACATGAAGAAAGCCAAGAAGATTGAATGTGTACTATAAATCTATGTTGGTTCGTGCCGGTTAAGGAATCAAGATTGGTATTGTAAAAGAAGTTTTTAATATAACAAGCCAAGAAACTGTTTGTATCCATTTCAAATACTTGTAAGCGTGCCAACTTCGAACTCAATCCTCAAATCCTTTATTCCAACAGCAAAAAGTTTTATGATTGAAGAACCACCCATTGACGTTAGCTAGTGTAAAGGTTTAAAAGTTTTGTTTAGTATTTTACCAAAACGTGATTTATCCCTTGATATGCTATCTCAAGTTGGTGGATCAATGGTGGAACATTTAATAATTCTGGTTCGTTTTTTGGGTTCCATTCATGCATGCATTGTTCATCTCTACCTAGTAATAATGATGATGATATGAATTGCTTTCGGTGCTGGGTTGTTTGCAGGGTAATGTCTTGTTTGTGCTACATAGTGCATTTTGATTCATTAGAATATTATGAACCAAGTTAATGGGTCTGGCTGTGATTTGGATGATCAGTTGGATGGTTGTGATCTCGAATTGTAACAGGTATAATAATAATAATGGGAGGTGACTTAGATGATCAGTTGGATGGTTGTGATTATCTAATGTTATTATGCATAAAAAGAGCAGGAATTGGTTCAATTATTTAATGACTTTTTGTCAAATTTGTGTTATTTTAATGTCAAGTATCCTTGTATTCCTTGAATTGATTCAAATGCATTTTTGGCTCTTATGAGTTGAACTGTAATCTAAGCTTTTGTTTTTTGTTATATATTATTATTGAAATTCATATTCGTTGCATTATCATCTACAATTGAGTCATTTTCATCAGGTCTACTAATTTAGTTTGATTCCTTGTATTTTGGAGATTTTGTGTTATTATCACTAGCTTCGGGCATGCTCAACTTGTACTGAGAAATGATTATCACTAGTTTTGTCCCTTCGTTTGTTTGATGTATTCTTAAAATATGTTTTTTTTTTTTATGAAGGGGAGTATAGGGAGAAATTCATATTGTTAGGAATGATTGGAAGTCTATTATGTAAAATTTTTTTTTTCAAATAACATCGAATGAGCTCTAATTCATTTTTGAAAATGTATTCAAATGGTAGACATGGAAGGAGTTGGGTGCGAGACAATGTTAGAAAGTAATGACACGTTGCCCGATACTATGATTAGTGGGGATGACGTAGTTGCTTGTGATGCCGAGGTAGCTGATGTTGCAAATGAACCTATACTAGAAGGGGAAGATCAAGATATAGCTCCTAGGGAAGGAATGATGTTTGCTGCCTCCAATGAAGTTTATGAGTTTTATAGGCGATATGCTCAGCTTGTAGGGTTCCCAATCTGGAAGAGGAGCTCTAAAAAAAGGTGAGGATGGGAAGTTATGATATTTATCCCTCAAATGTGGTAGGGCAGGGAATCGACCAAGCAAAGGCAAAAGTCTTTTCTAGCCTCAGCCAACAACGCAAACAAATTGCGAAGCAATGGTATGCGCTGCCTCACTTGTTAATGGAGGATGGAAGATTAACACAGTGAATCTTGAACACAATCATGCATGTACCCCCTCGAAGTCAAGGCTCTTTCGTTGCAACCGTAAAGTCAACGGAATTGTTATAAGGCAGCTTGATATAAACGACAGGGCTAGGATTCGCTTGAACAAGACCTTTGAGGCAGTTGCTATCGAGGCAGGCGGTTTTGAGAATTTGACTTGTACCGAGAAAGATTGCAAGAACTATATCGCGAAGTCCATACGTCTTACACTCGGTGAAGGTGACGCTTCAGCACTTCAGGCTTATTTTCTGCAAATGTAATCTCAGTGCCTAGGTTTCTTTTTCAACATTGATCTAGATGACGAGGGGCGACTACGAAATGTATACTGGGCTGATAATCAATCTCGAGAAGTGTATAAAGAATTTGAGGACGTTGTTTCGTTCGACACGACATACTTGGTGAACAAGTACGTGATGCTTTTCGCTCCATTTGTCAGTGTAAACCACCATGGTCAATCTACCCTAATGGGTTGCAGCCTAATAGTGCATGAGGGTATAGGCTCGTTTGTCTGGCTTTTCTCGAATTGGCTTAAGTGTATGGAAGGAATAGCCCCAAACGGTATAATAACGGACCAAGATATGGTATATGGCATATGTAAGGGATTCCGGTTGTTTTCCCGGAGACGAAGCACAGATGGTGTCTATGGCATATTATGAAAAAGTTACCGGAGAAGTTTGGAAGGCATGGCGAGAAAGATGCAGTTATGGAGTCTATCAAGCGAGCGGTGTATCATAGTCATTTCCCGCACGAGTTTGAAGAGGAATGGAAATCATTGATTGATAGGTACAAGTTAAGCAAGAACAAATGGTGTGTAGATACGTATGTAGAGAGAACACGTTGGGTGCCGTGTTATTTGAAAACCACCTTTTGGGCTGGGATGTCGACCACACAGAGAAGTGAAAGTATAAATGTATTTTTCAACGGATTTGTCTACTCCAGGACAACATTAAAGTAATTTGTTGAGCAGTACGGCCGGACCCTAAAGAATAAGATTGAGAAAGAGTTTCACGTTGACCACAAATCACTTGAGAAGGTTGTTCCGTGTGTAACATTGTTTGGTATAGAGAAGCAATTCCAACAAGTGTACACCCAGAAAAAGTTCTGAGAATTCCAAAGGGAAACTGGCTCCTGTAGCCTCTTGTAGGGTTGATGCAAAAGAGGATGATGGCCCTACAAGTAAATTCAGAGTATCTGAGCAAGCTGCATTTGGGGGTGATCATTGGAAGAGGAAGTAGTTTATTGTATCCTTTGCCAGTGTTGATGCCATCTGTTTGAGTTCAGGGGGATTGTGTGTAGACAAGTGATGAAGGTTTTTGTGGACTTAGATGTTCACAATATTATTGAAAAGTATATACTGCGTAGATGGAGAAAGGACGTATACCGAGCTTATTTTAGGATTGTAGTAAGGGAGAATGGCTGCTCACGTACACCAAAACAGGAGAGATTTGATCACATTTTGAAGATTGCCAGGAAATTGCAGAAATAGTGGCGAGGACGAAGAGAAGTTTTTGTTGGTCACACAGTTTCTTGAGAACCAACAACGTGATTTATCTAGCACACACATCCGTATAATTACCCTACAGACGCAGAATATTGACACCAATCCTAGGCCCGAACTACAGACGCTCTTCCGATCTGGGGAGAGTTCGTCTGCGAGTATTTTGGACCCCACTATAGTCCGGCATAAAGGGGCTCCAAAGAGGCTTCGATTGAAAGGCCCTTTGGAGTCACAAGTGAAGAAGACTAAGGTATATTGTGTCTACAACATACGTATGGTTTACTATCGGGTGTTCCTAATCATTTTTCTAATTGATAATTATTTCTATTTAAATAATTTTGGTTTCAATTGGCTCCTATCGTCTAAGACAAAGACCAAGATGAAGGCAACAAAGACCACACAAGGCCAGACAAATGACATGGCTTCGCTGGTTATTGGAGATGTTGCTCTTGTTCCTGAATAGATATGGGCTCCGATAGCGTAACCATAGTCAAATTGACCTTTAATGGTAAAAATGTCAACATTGCTTTGTTTGGCACCTTTAAGCAGTTTTGTGACTCATTGTTACCTCTTTTAATTTAAACTACAACCCACAGTCCTTCCTTACCATCCTAACATGCATGTCCTTCCCGCACGGTCTTTTGGCCCACAAACTCTGGTACATAATTACACTCTAAACATTCTTGCTAACAGTTTGCTGAAATCGGGGTGTATTTCGTTGTTAATGCATCCCAGGTTCATTCCGTAAAGCAACACTCATATGCAATATTTTTTAACAACTCAGACTGTTACTCAGCACGTTATGGTAAGCCGTTTTAACTATCTATTTGTTTACTCGCTTTTTTTTTGGAACTCACGTTTTTATTTTCAAGCTAACATGGACTTGGTTGACGATGTAGCCCACTACTCTAGCTCCGGCCACTTACCTGAGCCACCACCCAATACAGGACCTATATCAAGACTTAATGGTATGCCATATTATTGATAGTATGTCCACTTTAGATTTCAAGTCGTCCTGGTTGAAATATGTATGCATTAGTGATTGTCATTTCGATTGGAATCTAACCAGTTGTCCACGGTGCAGGCCTATTACCTCCAGACTGGCTTCCTTCGTATGCTGTTAACGGCCCGTAGGTGAATAACGCAGATACACCAAGGCCGGATTTGCCATAGGGCAGCATATAAATTGATTCCCCTTATTTGTGATTGTGTAGATTGATTCTACACCCTTGTGTGATTGTGTTGTGAAATTGTCTCATTTCTATACCTAACGGATGTGTCATGTGGGCGTTTGCAATTGTAGCAATTTCATTGTTTTTTTTCCTTGTTTGCATTCTGGTCATGATGGGTTTTACGAATTTCTTGGTGTGTGAATGTTTCACTTTTGTGTTTTTCCAATATATTACACAGCCTCTATAATCTTGCACTAAGTGTTCTATTTTGCTACATTGTATACAAAGCAATCTTTGTTGTGTCATCAAGTTTCATTTAGTCGTCTTTCAACCCTATATAAAGATTTGAAAAGCTATAGATTCTAAATTTCAATTACATACAAACAACAAACAAATCTAGATTAAAGATTACAAACTGGTGGTTAAAACAAACTATTACATATTAGAGAGACAATTAGAATCTAACCATGCCGGGTAGTCATAGTGGCTACTAACATTGTGGTAACGTGACACCTAAAATAACCATAAGAACATTGTCACAAAAGTCCGATTCTAATAATTTACATGCATGATATCTTTATATCATACTCGACACTAATCTATCATCAACTCCAATTACTCTCTTCTTGGGTGGACGGTGAGCAAAATCTCGACATTCCTGGACTCGACAATCAGTGCACACCTCTCCAATAGGCGAGACAAGTCACTATCATCATTCACGCCGCCAACCTGCACCCCACCAACCTGCTCCTCGGCATTACTAGCTTCAACATCCTTTTCCACTAACTTGCCCCTATTTTTCTCTATAAAGTCTTCATACCACTCAAAGAATTCATAGTCAGTGGTGTAACGAAAGAAAAGCCTCCCCTTGTTTTTCCCATTCCTCAACACTTCTAAAAACATCACATTGCCATTTCTGCAATCACACACACGCAAGTAGGGACAATCCCCCATAAAATGGTCGGGACTTCGACAACTATGGCACACTCCATAATTGGTTCCCAACTTGACATCATTGAACACAAACATCCCTGTGAGAACATGCAAACCGCATATCACCGCACATTACCTTAATAACTACATACAAGATACAAAAAGAATCTAGAACTAAAGAAGATGCTTAAATATCAAAATGAACATTAAAATGATGTTATGCTATATAAAAAAAAACTCCCAGGAAGTTTATCTATGACTCTAAATAATATATATTCAATGCGAATCTCCCTTGGAATATATGATGCCATATAATTATATATATGTACCTTAGGTTAGGAAGGCCTACGGCAAATTATTTATTAACTAATTTTAACTATAACAATAATATGTTACTGCATGAATATAAATGATATTTTCAAGCAAATCATACTGCCAATAACATAAAACATATCATACTTCCAATTGTAATATAATACAAATATAGATTGGAAGTCAATTAGAGTCACTGGTGACTCCATTACCGCCGGATGTTACCACTGATATACTCCTTCAATTTTAACTTCACTGTCAATACTAATTTCAATACTAACTCCACAATACTAATTTCACTTAGTTCCATAAAAACCTCACTAATTTCCCCAGTATTGATACATTCCTCCAACATTAATTCCCCTCGGTTCCACAAAACAAATATAATCCTTCCATATTAATCTCCCTATACCAGATTGTTCCACAAAAATTTATATTGGTATGCAATTTCGTTTACACTATTTTCCATTTTGTTTAGACTATTTTCAACCAAAAAATTCCATTTCGTTTTGTAATTTCACTGCAAATAATTTCTTGACGGACAAAGCAAATCAAATGACCCATACCCGAGAAATAACAAGCAACAAAATTTATATTGGTATGCAATTTTGTTTACACTATTTTCCATGCTCGTTTAGACTATTTTCAAGCAAACAATTTCATTTCGTTTACTAATTTCACTGCAAATAATTTCTTAATGGAAAAAGTAAATCACAAATGACCCATACCCGAGAAATAACAAGCAACCTGAAAATCACTCGGATTTGTATTTGCGAAGTGCACGCGTTCCTCTTTCTTACTTGATCTGAAAGTTGAAGAGCACGATCGATCCCCTTCTGATTCTCCAATTTTCGCCCGGTTTGGTCTCCAAAAATCGCCCGGTTTTGAGATCAATTTCTGCCTGGCTTTTCTCTATCAACGTCAGCCTTCAGTTTTTTATTTTCTCTCAACAGCCTACACTTTTTGACCGAGATTTTCAGCCTTTTCCTCATTAAGGGGTCATTTCATTCTTTTTTGTACAAGATCTTGTAACCCTACTAGTACTAATAGCATTTTCGCATTCATAAACATATGATGGATTAATAAAAGAGGAAATTAAAAGATCTACACCCTTTTGTATTTATATTTCAATAATACACTTCACACATAAATTATTTGCTATTCTACCATATTTAATTTTACTTATACCACGTTTTTTTTCTTTTTTGTTTGTCTCTTTAATTTTTATTATTATTTATTTTTATTTTTATGTTAGTTTTTCAATTTTCACGTTGGAATTCCATCATTATAACCGGTTTTTCTTAATTAATATGATTATAACAGATTAATCACTTTTTTTATTTTGAAAAACTTGATTTCCCTGGATTCTTGTTGATAACTTTATTGTTTTTGAATTTGATCACAATTTGATTTTCCCCTAAATTCTAGATCGTAACAATTTCAGTCATAATTATTCTCTCTATCATTCTCTCTATCTAGTAGTAAAAATCTAAAAAAAAAGCATTGTAAAATAGAAAAAAATCATATAAAGCACCGAAAATAATTAAAAAAAAGAAAAAAAAAAGAATGGAAGCAACAACCCAAAAAAAAATAAAAAAAATTCATGTAAAATTTAAAAGAAAAATAATGGTAACAATCACGAAAAAGTCATGTGAAATTAAAAAAAGAAAAAGAGTGATAACAAACACCTCAAAGAAAGAAAACCAAGGCGATTACTAATAACAATTGGAAAAAAAAATCATGGTAACAAATTATTCTCTCTATCATGATTGAATTTGAAACTATATATTTTTGCTTGTTATATCTGGTTTTTTTGATATGCAAGAAGTAATTAAGATTTATCGGATTTATTAGGGATTGATCAAGGGCAATAATTTTTAGTTATGATTTGATTTTGAATTGTTGATGAATGCATTTAATGATTAGGATTCTTGTAACTAAAATTAGATTTGGATTTTTGCATGTTTCTACGGAGATAATGCTACCCATACTTTCCAATTTTTTAATACTAGATTTTATTTTTTTAATTCGTATTTATATATTTTATTTCTATTTATTTTCCCTTTTTTGGAGGGGTGTTTTTGCAATGTAATAGTCTATATTTGCAATATTTCGATATAGAGGTAAATATGAAATGCATGTTAAAAGGTATACATTTTATGTAAAGAACCCTTAATAAAATGTGTTCATGGGCAAACCACAAGAGCCTCACAAATAAAGAAAAACAAGAAGTAAACGAGCTACTAGAAACCAATAGGGCTCTTAAACCTTAGAAACCAATAGGGCTCTTAAACCAGCTCTACATAGAAAGGGTAAAAATGACTTGATGAGCTTTGCACTACAACTCGACCTGATATAATAATTATTCACAGAGGTCGTTTGCAGAGTAATTATTAGGTCTGATTGTGGCGGCACCCACCTTATTAGAGATTAGAGATTTACCAAAGTAACCAATCAGAACAGCTCGTCTCCTATATGCCTAAGATGCCGAGGTCGTAGGCTATCATGAAATTGACCATTGAAGTAAGCGGAAGCGTGAAAAATTAATAATAAATGCGATCTAGTCACGTTGATTACTAAGAATATCATGACAGACTTCCTTTCAGATTTTGTTGATTCGCTCACGAATGCCAGAAACTAGACATCAAATACTCCTTGATTTGAAATACCCAAATACTGAGTATTTGGAATAATAATTGGAATACACTCCAATAAATTGATCTTTATTAAATAAACAACCACCCTTACGATGAACCCTAATTCTAGTTTAAATACTAAAACCTCTATTAAAACCCTAAAAACTACAATGACAAAATAACCCCTAACCTAACTTAAAGAGTAAGACATGAAAACTAAACAAATAAATAAATACTAAACTATACTATGACTGGACTCTTATATATTATCTTCACCAACAATGCTGCCCCAGAGTCCTCTAATCAGCTTAAAAGTAACCTTCCAAACCTAGGAATAGGCTACTCAAAAGCGTACGAGGTTAGAATTAATTAGATTAAACATTGATTTGATATAAAATGACACAAAACATGTCGATAACACTATAAATAGAATGTAACTTAACCCATCTATGCAATGAAATGCAATTACACATAATAAAAGTACACATTCCAAACCTTTTGTCTCTAACAAAAAACCTCACTTTTACTTCTATTTTCTACTTGCTTTTATACAAATCACTAGTTTGGGATTGTGCGTTGCATGATATCTGTAGGAATTGTAAAAGAGATTTAACTGATACTAATAAAATAGATAAGTTTTATGAGAATAATCGCATATATTGAAGTAAATTATAAAATGTTTCATTAAAAGTTCACATATTAATTGGAAGATAAACTTAACTGAAATTATTATTATTATTGAGTTCCCTTCTGTAACCTCTCATCCCGTGTAGTGTGTATTGGTGTATTGATATATGTCACGTGTATATATATATTTTATATACGTGGCATACATCCATATACGCCACACGGATGTGAAGCTTAGTCACAAAAGTTCCAAGAGATTTTTGAAAATTTCTATTATTATTATTTAACTAATGTAACTTAATTAGAACATTTAATATTTATTACTTTACTCTAAGAAATTGATCTTGAATTAAAATTAATAATTATATGATCAAATGAATTAAATTTTATAAATCATATAAGATAACTATATTTGAAAATAATTTGGAATCAATCGTTGACTAACTAATAACGTAGTTTAATAAAAAGTAACACATGTTATTTTACTATCACATGCCCCTACTACATTCCAGGACATTGTCATACCCAATCTTATAGTGGAAATTTATAAGGGAATTGTAGTCATTTCTTTTTTTTTTTTTGGTCTAATGGTAAATTATTATAAATGAAGACATCAACTTGCAAGTAGCTAAATATTACTTATTTGACATTCCTGGATGCAAACAAAAACTAAATAGTGAACTCTCTCTCTCTCTCTATATATATATACATATGTGTGTGTTTGTGTGTGTTTGAATTTTGCTTTGGAGGTACAAGTGTATGCACCAAAGTCGCGGGTGCATGCACTTCCTATTGCAGTGTCTTTTTCCATCACCCAGTGCATACACTTTCAGCTAGGGTGCATACACCTGACAGTGTTCCAGTCTTCTTATTTGCCTGAATACCAATTCACGCCTTAAAAAAAAAAAAACTTTGACACAGCTATTTATGAATAAGCCGAAGATATTGACTCTCATTTATAATATTACTAGCCGAGTTAGAACTTTGGAAAAAGGAGAAATACCACACGGACAATAGATTCGTCCTCCTTATTGATACCACTTAAAACATAACTACTATTACATGAGACATAACACTTTCTTATTGCTAACTATCATACTAGGACTTAAACCAGAAGTTACTTCATCACTTTTCGCGTCTTTTCAACTCCTTTACCAGCTCAAATCTATGACATGATGGGTGTGTAAGTAGTCCAAAGTTTCGGCATCATAGTGCTCAATATGCAAGGTAGAACCAAGAAAGTGGTACAATCTGGGATAATTCGCATAAAAGCCCCAGGTATCAAACTCCTTGATGTATAAATATCGGGTTTCATCTGCGGAGAGTATCCAAGCTCGGGAAGTGAGGCAAAAAATGTTACACTACAACATCTATATGAAAAGAAAAACATAAAACATATGAATACCAAGTGTTCAGTGAGTATTACCAATACATACACAAGATTTGCTTAAGAATACCATATTATGGGTCCAATTACATATTATGATGTTACCCCAAGCGCTCTCAACCCACTGTTTGGGCATAACTTAGCATTAACAATGGTTGGCCATTATAGATATAAAATTTGTTCATTAATATCATTGATTCCTAATGATGTT
>CAVNYN010203772.1:0-10168 GCA_963692815.1 Nyctanthes arbor-tristis | reverse complement strand
GAGTTCCAATAACCAATGATTGGCATTATTTCCATTTGGGTAAATTTCACATGTGGTCTCCAACCTTTACGCTGTGTATCAATTGGGTCCCTATTCTTTCTTTTCAACACCTTGAGTCCCCAACCTTTCGTATAACCTAGGGTCTCTAATACCATAGAAATGACTTTTATACCCCTTACTATTTAAATAAAAATAAAACGTATTTAAAAAAAAAAAAAAATTCTTTTTCATCTACCTACCCAGTGACTAACTCCACCCTAATCCGACTAAAAATCACAAATTCCGCCAGTATTTTGCTATTGGCTCCCCATTGCTGCGAGAAATGGCAGAAAATGGGGGGGTTCCTCTCAACCCCCTCCCCCTCCCCCCAACCCCTCCCCCTCCCCCCACCCCACCAAAAAAAAAAAAAAAAAATGAAAAAAACTGCTGGAATTTGTCATTTCTGTTTGAGTTAGGGTTGGGAGTGGGATGGGTAGCTAGGTAGATAGGATATGGAAGAAATTATTTTATTTTTTATTTTTAGTTATTTCCTGAATATTCATTTTTTAAAAGAGTTAAGGGCATAGTTGTCTTTTTTTGGGATTAGGGACTCTATCTGTCAATTTATAAAAGGTTGGGGACCCACAATGTTAAAAAAAAGAATGGGGATCAGCGGATGCAAAATGCAAAGGTTGGGGACCACATGTGAACTTTACCCTTTCCATTTTATGTTCTTAAATAAAATTTAACTTTGAAAAAAGATAAAAAAATGAAGGAAATATGAAAATTTTGGGTGAAAATAAAGGGAAATAACATATTTAAAAGGGGTTGAAAGGGAAGATTGCTTTAATCTTTGCCCACTTCTTGAAGATCCCCAATGGGGCTGGGATGGGGATGGCAGCTCCAGTCACTGTGCTTCTATCATCCTAAAGGAGATTTGGCATGGGAACCTTCTTGGTAGAATTATAAGAAAATTTGAAGTTAGAGTAAGACTCAACCCCACGCCCCACCCCCCTCCCCCAAAAAAAAAAAAAACCTCTTCTGGTTTAGTAAAAGCCTGTTGTAGGGTGCCTTGTGTGTGCGGTGGATGCTAGAGAAGAAAAGGAATATATCAATTTTCTTTTAGACAATGTACAATGAATGAGTTCTGACTGGCAGCAAAAGTAGCAGATTCCCCATCACCGTAGACTTGCATCACCATTTGTTGCTCCTTATACGTGGCGAGTGGTGTGCTGAAAGAAGTATTGGACTTCAGGACAAAATTAGTGGTGGGAATGCAGAGGGTGGGGCTAGGTTGGCCCTCCCTAACTCCTCCTTGGGGGGCTTTTTGGGAGGTCCGGCTGCAAGATTATTTAAGTGTTGCCCCCCGCCCCCCTCTCTCTTCAAATGCTTTGGTAATGCATGAGATTGCAAGCGTCCAAGTTGAGAATCTTTAGTGAGTGTTATCCTCTGTCTCTGTGTGTGTGTGTGAGTGAGAGTGAGAGAGAGAGAGAGAGAGAGAGAGAGACCACTGTGGTTTTTTACAGTGCTGAATGTTCTTTTGGCCATGTCAATGAATCAAAAATAGAGTCCATGTTCTCTCTAGCTTAAGTTTTGCCTAAATGCTAAAAAAATGCCCTTAATCTTTTGTTCGTTATGGCAAAAGAACTCAAAACTTGTTGCTACCTCGAAGGGTTTGGAGAAAGGTATCCATGGGAATGTGCTAAAAACATTTGGGGTTGTTAAGTTTTGACTTCTGGACATGGTGTTTCCAGTATCTGACTAAGGATGTTTCTTCAATGCTTTTGGGGTGAGATTGACAAAATTATAATGTGAAAAATTAGTTTTGCAGTACATTAACATAAAAAATGTATAAAGATGGAGTTAGTGCACAGTAAATTACTGCACCTTCATTCTACTATCAATTTTCTTAGGTTTGCACCACATTAATGTAAAAAAATGTGAAGATGGACTTGGTGCATGGTAAATTAAGTGTGCCTTCCGTCTAACTGATATTGAGTTGTATCTTGGTTGAGTTAAGTTTCTGCAAGAGTATAAATTTTTTATAACTTGTGTTTTGAAGGTCCGCTATTTGAAAATTATCGAGAAAAGTGGGTACCAGGCTCTTCCATGGGTGAGATATATTACAACGGCTGGTGAATACGAGTTGAGACTTATCTGATTGCTTATTCTACTTTGATGACTTTTCCGATCGGACGTTAGGTTACTCTTGTTGTGGTCACTCATTCATGTTTAGACGTTGGATTTCATGGTAAATTTAACATTGTCTGCCCCACCTATTTCCCTTTCTTTTCTCAATGTTGCAATTTGAGATCTGTAAGTCTATGGCAATTTTCTTTTGCTTGCTTGAAGGGGGAAAAATTACCGATATTGTAGAGTCCAAGAGATGAAAAAATTGATATTTGTATTTCGTTGAAGAAAATTATCTTTGGAGTTCTATAATATGAATGTGATCTTCTTAAGCAATCTTGCCAATCAATACCTGCGTTAAACAAACACTGTGGCATTAATATTAAGAATCTGGAGTCTGGACATGGAAACCTAGAGACAACCTGTGATTATATATGGCGTTATATATATGGGGATGAGGTTCAGAGGGGGTGTGAGCAGGCATGGATTGGTGGTAGCCGAACTGATGATGGCACTGGTAAGGATTGTGGTGGTTGGTCTGTGGCAATGATGAAGGCCGATTAAAAGGAAGCAATAGTCTTTTGCATCGTGGGGATGGGCAACAGACAAATAGTTTCGTGGAAATGATTTTCTCATATCATTAGTTGATATTATGTCACTTCACTATGTAGTATCATTACAACATTAGATTAGATGTCCGTGGCTAGATCACTTTTAGGGTTTTATTATTTTTTAGAAGTAGACGTGTTATAAACTAAAATTTTGACGGAAAAAGTGATGGTTTCCGTTATTGAAAAAGACCCGCTTTCCTTTAACGTGGGACTAGACCTACACAAACTAAAATTTGGTCCAAATCTCAACATACTTTCTTAAGTGGTATGAGAAGTCAGTCTCCATTTCAAAGGTGTGTGTTTTCTTGTCATATAATTCTTGTATATGGCAGTATGGCAACACGCAACACCTCATCATAAGCAACTAATACCACACAAGTTCCCTAACCCATCGAATCCACATTCAATAACTTTACCTGCCCCTCTCTTTGAGAATGCCAAGGGCACCATGCATTTTCCGCGTGGAAATTTAAAGACGCTAAAAGAAAATAACAAAAAGAAATCTAATACTAGCCAATCAATATGCCTCATTAGCTACTCGAAAAATTATCTATATGATAGATTAAACAGGATATAATACAGAATGCTTTCAAATTTACCATTTCAATTGACACCTAATAGTATCTATTAGGGGTTTTTTGCAAAAACACTAATGGTTTCTTATATTTTATAATTATGTTGGTTCCTTAATAAAAACCAACAATGATTTCTATAGAGTGTATATATATAACTTAAAAGTTGCAGGCTCTCGATGGAGAATCGAACATGGTAATATCTGAGCATTGGTGGTGGGTTTTCATCATCAGCCCACATTTAATGGTGGATGGATTCATTAAGAAGAATGCAGAAAACAGTTAGTAGGACACATCAAAGATTTCAATGCATTTTGCAGATTTAAATTAAAGTCAAGAAAATCATTCGCTAAAAATGTTGTACGCTAGAATTTGTGTATTTTTATGATTTTTTTTTTTTGGTCTTATATCGTTTTCATGTTCACATCTATTTATTTATTATTATATGAGTAATTAGGCATTTGCTTGTAGATGAAGAAAATAAATACATGTTTGACTTGATGCATTATTTATTTTGCATTTCTCATCTTCTGATCTTCATCCATCACTAATTTGGATTTAACAATTTCTTTGTTGGGAGTGGTTGTTTTCCTCTTCTTTAATTTCTAATTATATTGGTAAGTTTGTTGCAACTTACTATGATTTATTTGGACTGAGTAGTAGTTAACAGTATAATTGCACAGGGAGTGATCAACTATCCGAACTACTCAGTGTGTATCAGTGTATGGGAACATATTGAAAGCTATCATTTTATATAAGTTGTATAATAAGTTGTTATTGTTACATGATATTATTTTTACTGGACAAATATTGTGTAGATTCTTTTTATGTCAAATGACAGTATTTACGGGAACCAAAAACGAAATCTTTCCAAACAAAAAATTGATTGAATCAAGGAGATACTTTCATCTAGCAAATTATCTACATTGGGATTGATCTCTAATTTAGTTAACATTTTTACATTAAAAAATGATCAAGTATTCATAAATAAATATATGAAAATATTTTTATTCAAAAAAAATATGAAAATATTTACTTCTTCAATTCTCAAAAAAGAAATGTTAATTAAATTCAAAATCGGTCTCTAGTTTAGAGAATCTTTATAGAAGATTTTTATTTTTATTTTTATTTTTTTTGGGATAAATTATAATAGTATTTCTATAGAGGGTAAATTTCACAAAAGGTCCCCAAGCTTTGTCTTAGAATCGTATGGGTCCTTAAATTTTTTTAGCGCGTTGAGTCCCCAACTTTTCATAAATATACGCCACAGGTCCCTACTGACGGAATCTGTCTAAAATTCCGTTAAATAGTTGATCAAATTACTTTTATACCCTTATCCTTTAAATTAAAACAAAAAATAATTCAAAAATAAAAAAATATAAAAACAAAAAGGGAGGGGTCTCCCCCTTTTCTGCCTAAAAAGGTCGATGAACGGTGGGAGGGGGACCCCCCTTTCATTTCCATTTTCGACAGTGAACTTCACTGTCATAAATGGTAGTTTGGGAGGGAGTCTCCCTCCCTTTTTTTGCCTGAAAATGATAGTAAAGTTCACTGTCGGAAATGACTCCCCCCTTCCATCTGCCTTTTCAGGCAGAAAAAGGGGGAAGACCCCTCCAACTGCCATTTCCGACACTGAACTTCACTGTCGAAAATAGCAATGAAAGGGGGAGCCCCCTTTTCATCTGCCTTTTCGGGTAGAAAAGGGGAGACCACCCACCCTTCCTAAATAGTTTTTTGGGGGGTGGGCAGTCTTTTTTTTTTCTGTTTCCTTTTTGTTTTTATATTTTTTATTTTTAAATTCTTTTTTTGTTTCAATTTAAAGGATATATAAAGGTAATTTTATCAATCACTTAACGGAATTTTGAATGGATTCTGTCACTAAGGACCTGTGGCATGTATTTATGAAATATTGAGGACCCAACGCTCTAAAAAAAGGTTAGGAACCCATGAATTCTAAGTGCAAAGGTTGGGGACCTTTTGGGAAATTTACCCTTCTATAAAATAAGAGGACTTGCGAGTAACTTAAAATAAGGAATCTTTCGAAATATGCGCTCATTTAATATTTTGTTGAGATAATTGCTATTGTCTCAAAAAGTGCCCCAGGGACAATAATATATGGAGTATGGTCCAAATATAAATACTTTAGGCTTAAAAGTTGTTGGTTTGTAAAACTTGAGTAATGTCCAAATTATAAAGCAGAAAATTTAGGGAAATTTGATAACAACATTGGATAAGATTAGATTTTCTTTAGAAAATGATACAAACAAACACAACAAAAACATATTATATTCACTATTTCCTTCTATCAATTTACAACAGCCCTTAAAGGCGGTATAATTAATTGATCACTTGTTAGATTGATCGATATATCAATCAAAAGAATAACCAAACTGACTAAAGACCTCTTTGAAAAAAAGAAAAAGAAAACCTAAAATCACCCGAGAAAGATGAAAAGGTAAAATAAAAACACACATATAGCTTAATTCAAGGACACCTTGAATTTCTGCCTGGCCCTCCATAGTAAAAATAATTTCCCCAAACTCTGTTAATTCCTCCTTGAACATCATAGCAATTTGGGTGGTCAGCCAAAACCTTAAGATTTGGTAAAGGGATTAAGCTATTATCCCAATCAACCACTTGAAGATTTCTAAAATAAGATGCTTTTCCAAACCCTTCTCCTGCAAAATGTCCACTTCCCATTTGGGTTGATGTGTGGGAATTTGAGGCCCTAGTGTTCACAATTTCTCCACCAAATTGCACCATACTTCCATGATTTCTTAAGTGAGTGAACAAGAAAGATGGCCAATAACCTACCAATATCCCATTTCCAAACTCTAGCCACCAATTTCCATGCTTTGGGTCCTGCAAAATGGCATTATATTGTAACAAAGCTTTTCGTGTTACAACGTCACCTTGATAGTCAAAAGAACTACAAATGTAAATATTTATAAACAATGTATTTAAATCATATATGATTCTTTATAGATAAATAGATGTTATAAAGACGAAAATATGAAATTAACTAGATAAATAAATGTGACTCCCCTCTAATAGACTAAGTTTTTATGGAGAATGGACAGCTTGAGTTCAAATCCTACTACGTACCACTTATATATCTAAATTTTTTACTTGATAATTAAATGTATTCAACCACGCATAAATGCAGGACTGGTCAAATGCCCACATGAACGAACATGTTGAAAACCAAAATTTCAAACAATTTTTTAAACTTCTAGATCAAAATGTTCAACAAGAATAATAATAATAATATAATGACAGAATGCCTAGAACATATATAGACATATATACAAGATGACCAAATCAACGTGACTTTGATATATCATTAGAAAATTTCCATTGACTTCTCATTTAAAAATGGAAAATGTGTCTTTGACTTGAAAGCCTTACTTCAAATAAAGAAATTAACTAATCTTGAAGGAACTAAGAAAGAATAAAGATTTGTTTAACAATTAATTCAAGAAACCGCCAATATGCATTATGGAAAATATATATATATATATATATATATATAAAATTACGAGTAAAAAACAAAAAATGAAAAATTATAATTACCTTCCACACTAATAAGCTGATATCAAATTGGCCACCATTATATGAAGAAATTGGAGAAATTGCAGCCCCAATTGCTATTCTATTGTTTGTCTGAACAAATCCTGAGCACAGCAAATTGTAACAGCCTGTTGCTTGATATGCGTCACTCTGCATTCACATTATTAATAACAATCATAATCCTCTTTTAATTACTTCTTCATAATTAATTATTTTAAGGTTCAGTCGGATCAAATAATTAATTAATTAAAATAAAACTTACAGTCCAGTATGTGAAGAACCTTGGATAGTTGTCCCCATACAGCTCTGGGCTAACCTGTAGGAAATTAATTCACTAATTAATTAACTGATTTTACATTTAGGGCTACATTAACTACAAAATTTTGACAAGGTAGTGAGGTTGTTGAAGATTTAATTGCGACTTTAATGGCGTGCTTCTTTGCATCGACTCATCATAATTAGTATATCAAGAAAACGGCAAGCTTCAAGAATTAGGATTGGAGTATCGTAGTCATAAAGTCTTTAATATTTTTTCGTTGCGGTTGAAAGTTATCTTTACAAAAAAGCTAGCTTAAAAACTTACTTTATAGAGAAAGTAATTAAAAAAAAAGTAAATTTGAAAATAAGTAATTATGGGACTTGCCTGCCAACCAGCTTCAATGGTATTGAGATCATCACCAAATGAACCAGAAATTACCCATAATTGTGATAAGCTGAATTCATACTGATTTGCAACTCTGGGAGCCCACACATTTATGCTTGCTTTTGCTCCATAATATTGATCTCCACTCACATACCCAACAGCATGCTGCAAAACTAAAATTATAAGTCGAAAAAGAATAAAAAGCTCGACTACATGAATCCTTTTTTGTAACTCTATATGAGGAATTGTGTAGTTTAGAGCACTAACCTCATGGCCGTTGCTAGAAGAATCTCTCCGGATGGGCCTTCGGATTTTTCGTCCAAATCGTCGTATAGAACTAGCCCTCAAAAGGTCTTGCTCTGTTGTTCTTCTAATTGGAATGGTACCTTCTGGGCAAAATTCACCAGACATACTCCATAACTGAACATTTTCTTCAAAAATGCTACTTGTTGGAAAATGCCCTTTTGGCCTTTCAGGCAAATCCTGCAGATTTTCAGGAAAAAACTTAGGAAAAAACTTAGTGCAACATTTGGTTTTGGTAGCTGGACTCGACCCCGGCTATGTTTCTTGTAGTCGACTCTAAATTTATTGAAAAGAAATGCATAATTCTTTTACCATTGGCTCTTGTCCTTTTAATAGAGGGTGATCAAAAGCTGGCTGATGATGAGATAATACACAGTCTATAATATCACCATCAGGACTCTGCAAGCAGTGCAAAACCAGGGGATTAATCAGATTATTTTTAGCAAAAATAGGCAATTAAAATCAAGAAAATTTAATTACCTGAATTGTCTTGATGGAAGGCTTATTGATCTTCCTCAGGCGATCTCTGATAAACTTCATCTTTCTGGTTTCATTTCTTGGCAGGAAACTCTGATTGCTGCCATTGAAGTTTACTGATTCCACAGAGGAAATAAAGAAGAGAGAGAAAACAAAAACTGAAATGATTGGGGAGATCTTGCAACAGCTAGAAGCCATTCTTGAAGAATTTTTTGGGTTTGTTTCTTGTACCAAAACCGTTTGTATTTTTGTACATTGGTGGTGTCTTCTTCTGCTACCAAACATAATCAACTTATTCTCAAAATAAGCACTTCCCAGAAACTCCATTACTCTCTCTCCATTTCCAAAGCTACTAAAAATAAGCAAATCCTCTCTTTCTCTCTCCAAAACTTCTATACTCTGGTCTTATATTCCAACTTCTAGGCATGAATTAATATAAATAAAAAACAGAGTAATGGTGTATGAGAATTTTTGGAGTTCTGTCCATGTGGGGGTGGGGGATTATAGCTTATAAGTACATGGAGTTGTGACCAAGACATGGAGTAATAATTATAATTATTTTTGAATAAGCTGAAGAGGGGTTGGGAGTTGGGGGGGTTTGTGTTTCCAGTCTCCAATACAAAGGCTGAAACTTTAACTTTTTGTGTCAAATTTTATAGGGTAGAATGGGAGCTGTTTGTGTTATTATTCTTTACTTTAGGTCATGAGGCAGATTGGAATTACACTTGATTCTGGGTTTTCTAAAGTTCTTTGCTTTGGGTGGATCCCTTTCTCATTTCCCTAGATGCCCTTCATATATCATGTTAATAGAAATGTATATACATATGTATGCATATGTGTATGTATATATATGGGTCGTGGGACTAGTGATTATGTTCAAATGGATAAGATAAAAAATGAAGATATAGATCGTTAAGAAGTATCCATACTAGTTATTGCTAACTAATTTACATAACACAAGATTTAATTTACTGGCTCTATATACTCCACTTATTTATTTAACAAGTGTAGATGAATTGTAGAAGAACATAATTGAAGCCTTGTAAAAAATGTTAAAAGTTGAAACACACTCAGATGCTATTAAACCACATGTACCGTGACAACTACATATACTCCACTCGTTTACATATGCAATGACATCAAATCATATACCAAATTGATCAATTAAACACCGACTTGAGTAGTATACATCGCAAATTTTGATAATTTAGAACTTGTGAAACTATTAGGTGCTTGGATTCAATCTCAAAATCTTACTCATTTTGACCAAAAAGCAGCATCTGATCTCAAATAAGGAAATTCATTTTAAATACTGATGGTTAATGCTTTAATCGATGATTAGAGTGAACTAATATATGTATATAGTTTTTTTTTTTTTTTGGGGGGGAAGGGATATATATAAATATAGGCATGCATACATATTATATATGTATGTATGCAAGAAAACATAAAAAAAAATGCATTATTTGTCAATGTCGAAAAGTAAATGTCTTGTATAGAATTATTTTTGTAGGGGCTCCTTTTGAATCTGTCATTTTCTATGGGGGTTTACAAAATTAATTATTAATAGTTAATTATTTACAAGTTGTTTTTTGGCACGCGCGCCTGCTTATTTGCTCGCATTCATGCATGTGCATGCGCGCTTTGAAGTTCTCATTATTTAGGGGTCCTAAAAAATAGACACTTCTATTTCAATAAATGCTTTTTTGTCCTTTTTAATTACTATATTATTGTTATTATTATTTAATTGAAATAAATAAAGGTGAACTTATACTTAGACCATGCATTTATATTAGCCGGCCTATTTCTATCTATGTACAACTTTTATAATTCCTCCAAATCTCTATTTGATACTACTTCCATATCACAAAGATAGCCTTTTT
>CAVNYN010203769.1:767-104266 GCA_963692815.1 Nyctanthes arbor-tristis | reverse complement strand
CGTATTCAGAATTTTGAGATACCTCAAAAGAACTCCTGGAAAAGGACTTTTGTTCAAAAAAGGAGAACATCTTCTGATAGAGGCCTACACAGATGCAGATTGGGCAGGAGATGTAAATGATAGAAGATCCACCTCAGGTTATTGTACCTTTGTAGGCGGAAATCTGGTTACTTGGAAAAAAACAAAGTGTGGTGGCAAGAAGTAGTGCTGAAGCAGAATTCCGGCTCTTCCGATCTCACATGGATTCTGTGAAGTGTTATGGATAAAAAGACTCCTAGAAGAATTGAAGATTCTTATACCAGTACCTATTAAAGTTTACTATGACAACAAGGCTGCAATCTCTATAGCTTATAATCCAGTTCTACATGACAGAACAAAACGTGTAGAAGTTGACAAACATTTCATCAAGGAGAAGATAGATAGTAGTGTGATATGTATGTCCTACATACCCATTGCTAGCCAAACAGTAGATATACTAACAAAACGTCTTCTCAAAGTTCAACACGAGAATCTAGTTAGCAAGCTTGCCATGGGTGACATCTTCATGCCAGCTTGAAGGGGAGTGTTGAAAGATCTCGTAAATAATTGTGATTATGTACCGTATTTGTTATACTCTATATTTAGAAGTTTATGAGATGTATTAGTAAGCTCAGGAATAACTATTTATTTTCTTCTATATTAGGGTAGTTAGTTGAATAGTATATTTCTTCTTAATTAGGAAGATTAGCTGCATTTTTTGTTCCTAGTTAAGCTCTTTAAATAGCTGTACATCAATATAAAAAAATCATTCAGTCTTCTTATATTTTTGTTCACTGTTTTTTAAAAATAAATTGAGCTTTTCGTTTATGCTTCTTTATATACTTATTTAATTTGTGGTTCTTTTGTTGAATTACTCAATTTACCCCTCTTAGTTCTTATTCTCTTCACTACCAGTAGAGATACGAGAGTCAAATTCAATTAGAATTGCTTCTCATTTGATACTGTCATAAAAAAAAAAGAATAACAATAAGAAGGAATTTTGTGGCGAACATAAATTTCCTTGTGAATTTTTTAATGATAAAATCAGTTTCCTCTCTGTTTTAGCCTGTGCATCTTATCTGCATCTTTTCTCTGAATTATTATTTGTCCTGGCCTTTTTCATATGAGCCTGTCTTGTCCTAATTTAGTGCCACTCAAATTGGTTATTATATTAGGTTCACATGGAGGCTGAAAGAAAAGAAAAGATAATTATCAGTTTTCAATTGGGAGTGTATCAATGAAAGACTACTCAACACCAGCATCATGCAAGTGAAATATTTGCCGCAACTGACCTTGAAGGGCACTCCCATTATCCAATTCATCTGAGATTCTGTTTGGGGGTTTAAGAAGGAATCTAATCAATAGATGAAGCAAAGGAGCAGTGAAGTAGATAATGGCAAGATGTATGGTGTTTAAGAGTGCATTTAGGCTTCAAATTTAAAACTCTATTGCTGGATTGTGAACTGGAGATGAGAGGTGTAGAGGGCTATTGAAAAGGAGAAAAAGGGCTGTTTTCTTCAATATCAAGATTCCAACCCATATTTTCTTGAAAATTTGGCAAAACCACCAGGACTGGAGCTTTATGTTTAAAATCGTGTCTTGTGTCTATTTTCTGAGTGTCTTTATGCTACGTCCTTATGTCTTTAATCATTATGTCTTTATGCTACATCCTTATTTTTTTTTTCAATTTTTTTATTAGATAATTTTTTTTTCAATTTTCTTACTAGATATATATTTTTTTCAATTGTATATTATATTATTTTACAACATCTGTACTATTACTTATAATGTTATGTCTATTATTTTATTATTACATCAATTGTCTTTTTCTCCACGGGTAGTAAAGCTAATTCTCTCTCTCTCTCTCTCTCTCTCTATATATATATATATATATTAATCAATAGTTTGTCTGACTCAATTTGATTGTGGGTTTAATTAAAAATGATTTTTCCGCTCATTGTCTGGCTCCTTTAAAAAACCAATTGATGATGACACTATTCTATTATTATTATTATATTTTTCTTTATTGTTATACTTTTCCTTTTAATTAATTAATTTAATATTTTTATTTTAGAATTCTATCAACATATTAATTTAATATTTTGTTTCAGAACTATATCTGCATATTATATTTAATATTTTTATTTTGAGATTCTATCTATATATTAATTTAATATTTTTATTTCAGAATTATATCTACATATTATATTTTAATCAATTTTATTATGGCCGATTGTATAATTTTATAATTTTATGTTCTCCTAATATATTACATTTTACTTTCTCAGCATAATATGTATGTGAGACGCACGAGTGTTAAACATAGTAGTCCGTAAATGTACGGATGTGAAACTATTATAGATTATATTATCGAGTTTTATTGCCTTTAAAAGAAATAAAAAATAAGAATTAAAAAAAATTATTGGTTCATTTATTATACTTTTTCTTATTGTTATGTTTTTACTTTTAATCAATTAATTTAATATTTTTATTTTGGGACTCTATCTATAAATTAATTTAATATTTTTATTTCATAACTCTATCTACATATTACATAAAATATTTTTATTTTGGGACTCTATTTATATATTAATTTAATATTTTATTTCATAACTCTATTTACATGTTACATTTTAATCAATTTTAATATATCTGATTGTATAATTTCATGATTTTATATTCTCTTAATATATTATATTTTATTTTCTCAGTATAAAATGTCTATGAAACGTATAAGTGTTAAACACAGTAGTCTGTAAATATACGAGTTTGAAATTAATATAGATTATACTATCATGTCTTATTGCCTGTAAAGGAAACAAAAAATAAGAATTAATAAAAAAATTTATAAGTTCATTTATTATATTTTTTTCTTACTGTTATGTTTTTATTTTGAATCATTTAATTTAATATTTATATTTTGAAACTCTATCTACATATTGCATTTTGATTAGATATATCTCACATTTACCTAATGAGTTTAAATTATATGAAAATAGATAATATATCAATCTTGATTTCAGTATTACTTTTTCTTGTTATTATACTTTTCATTTTAATTATTTAATTTAATACTTTATTTTAAGACTGTATATATATGTATTACAATTTCGTTAAATATATCTCATATTTGGCTAATTGATTTTAATTTTACTTTGTTAAATTGTGTAATTTCATCATTTTATATTCTTCTACTCAATTATATTTTATTTTGTCAGTATAATATGTCCGTGAAACGCACGGGTGGGAAGTATATTGTATTCGTGAAACGCATGAGTGTGAAACTAATGTATTTTATACTATTAGATTTTATTATCTTTAAAGGAAATAATAAAAAAATTATTGGTTCAATTATTATACTTTTCTTTTTAACCATTAAATTTAATATTTTTATTTTGAGACTTTATCTACATATTACATTTTGGTTAGATATATCTTATATTTGCCTAATAGATTTTAATTACATGAAAATAGATATTATATCAATGGAGATTTCAATATTATATTTTTCTTTTTAATTACTTAATTTAATATTTTTTTTTGAGATTCTATCTACGTATTATATTTTGACTAGATATATTTTATATTTACCTAATGAATTTCAATTTTACTTTGTTCGATTGTATAATTTCATGATTTTATGTTCTCTTACTCTATTGTATTTTATTTTGTCATTATAATATATCCATAAAACACACGGTTGTGAAGCATATATAGTATGTCTATAAATGTACGGGTGTGAAACTAAATATAGAATTATGTTATCAAATTTTATTGTCTTTAAAAGAAATAAAAAATAAAAATTAATAAAAAAATTATTGGTTCATCGAGATATCAATTGACTAATAACAAGAATTTAAAACTATGTCAACAAAATAAAGAATTGATTGTATGATATTTACAAATATACGATGCACTTAATTTCATGTATGTTGTGTTTTTCAGTTTAGTTTATAACATTAAGGTTGACAAGTATAATTATATTATATTTTATGTATGAAATTTTTTTTGAACGCACGGGTGGAAATCTAGTACTATACTGTACTACATTACACTACAAGAAATAGTAAAATCAATCAGCTCTTATTTTTTTTCTTTCTTAAAACAGATTTGTTGGGTTTACCTTACCTTTTGTGATCTTTTTGGTGACTGGCGAGTCCTAAACTCCTAACGGAAACTTCAATCAAAATGGGGAAAATAAAAATATAAAATCATTGTGCATTATTTAAAAGGCTAATTTGTACAAAAGATGTGCGACTCTTTTCCTCAAAAAATATATAAGTAAAAATAATAATAACAATAAAATAAATAAATTTTCCCTTATTTTACTTTCATGTACACATAACTACAAAGTAATAAATAGCTCAATTAAGATGGAAGAAGGTAACTGGTTTTTACCTGCACCATTATTATTATTATTATTATTAATGCCCTTCTTCTTCTTCCCTTTCTTTTTCTTCCTCATGATCTCGGCAGCTTATTCTATTTCAATATTATTATCTGCCTGACGTGACTTTATTTGCACAGCTAGAAATTAAGAGCTTGTTTGATATAATTTATTTTTGTAATTCATAAATTTACATACTATGATTTAATTATTGATTTGACAACTACTCCATAATCATCACACATTTCAAACTTCAATTAAATCTCCACCACTCATTTTCACTCATTATAAATTTTCATTATAAATTGATTTTATAAATATAATCAAACGGGTCCTAAATTTATTTAAAAAAAAAAACCAACAGAGAGAAAATCGCTTGGTCTTTTGTGGTTTCCTCTTTCCAATTATATTAATATTGTTATCAGCTTTTATTATTTTTTTTCTTTCTTAAAACAGATTTGTTGGGTTTACCTTTTATGGTCTTTTTGATGACTGGTGAGTCCTAAACACCCAATGGAACTTCAATCAAAAGGGGAAAAATGAAAATCTAAAATCATTGTACATTATTTAAACGGCTAATTTGTACAAAAGATGTGCGATGCTGATCAAATGCGTCAATATCTAATTTTGTGAAATCAATAAAAGGAAACTGAACAAAAATAAATAAGCAAATAAAATAATAAAATTCTATTTATCTTTTTAAACATTCTTATTATTGTTGCGAAAGCGTACGTACCTGCGTTATTGTTCAAGTCAATGCATTCTTCTGATGGTTCCTTCTCCATTTTACTGTTATTTGCTCTAATCTTAGCGGGTTCCGAATTCTCCCCCAGATGCTGAATTTCTTCCGGCGTATTCAAAGATCAAAACAAGAGAACATACTCACCGGTCTCCTTCTCCAGTTGTCTTTTATATACGATCAGAGGGCACTCAGGACAGAGAAAATAATCTGTGAATTACCAGAGAAATTACCAACTTGCTTCCTATGTTTCTTAGTGATGTCCTTTTCTTTCAATGGTTTGAAAAGTCAAACTTTGCAACTGACTCATTTGGCCCTTTTCTCTCATTGTGAACCAATAATTCAACATCCTAAAGAGCTGAGTTCTGTTCGAGATGAGGCAATAGGATTTTAAAAATAATGGGGTTTATAAATAGATTTAAAATTGAAATTTGTATTAATAATTAAAGTATAATGTCACCAAAGATATGACAAGAAATCATTATTATTTGCAAGGGAGGAGAGAGATATCGTCGTATACCTTATATATATGTGGAGATAGAGGGGTTAGGGACTTTTTTTCTACTTTTGAAATATGGTTAAAATTGTCTTTTGCTTTGGATAATAAAAGAGAAATTTAATGTGAACCTCTGGAAAATTAGGTACTTGTGTTTAGGCTTGGGCGTTCGAGTTTTGAGTTCGAGTATTGGATTGACTAAATTTAGATCAAATATTTCAGTTAGAGTTCGGGTTCGGTCTTAAAAATAGCAAGCTCATTTGGGTTCGGTCTCACTTCGAGTTTAGATAACACTTTAGATTTTGTTTGAGTTTTTTTAGTATCTAATGCATATTATATGAATGCATAAAAAGAAAAAAGAAATACTTAAATAGGTAAGAATAAAAAAATAAAGTATATATAATACGCTTAAATGAAAATAATAACATTAGATACTAATGTAATAATTAGACACTAACGTTTGGTTAATTGACTTTATTTATATTCTAATTTTATACTTTTACTCTTACCATAAACTCATCGCATTATCAAGTAATTAATAAAAAAATTTGTCTTCACAAATCACATGGGTGTATATATAGTAACTAGAAAAATTCTTATAGAAAACGATAAATTCACATTTATTACATAGATATATAGAGTTTTATTCTTTGTGTGTGATGGAGACAAGTGTAATAATGATGTGAATATGTGATTATGAAATAAAGGAGATGATTTTGTGGATTGAGATAATATTAATTAGAAATTTGAATTTAAAAATTTTGAGAGTAAAAAAAATATTCGAGTTTTTTTAAGCTTTTCGGGTTTTAATTCAAACCCAAAACCCATCCAAACCCGTTTGGTTTCGGGTTCTCGTTCGGGCATAATCTTATTCACTATCCGTCCAGGTTCGGATATATTTGGGTCAGGTTCGAGTTACCTGTTCAGGTTCAGGTTTTTTGCCTAGGCCTACTTGTATTAGGGCCAAAAAAAAGGGAGAGAGAAAAAAAGAAATACGGACGAATATGTTAACGCTTTGTAAACGTGGGAGACATTTTGTAAAATTTAGGAATATCACTATCTCGCTAGTACAATAATTGGTGAATCAACACGGTATCAATTAATGATGAGATGAGAAATCTTATGATCATATCATATCATCATATCATATATAATACAAGAATTTTTAATTGGATTTAGATTTAGATTCTCAATTGTAATTTTTCCCAATGTAATTTTACTGACCTCATCATGATGTTGTATAATAATTTGAGACGAGTTATCATGATATTGCACAATAATTTGAGTCAGATTACTACGTCTATCGATGGTGCCCCAATTAGTTTTATTTTTTTATTTTATTTATTTAATTTATGAAAACATAGTAATCTATATATATTTAATAGGAAACTAGTATGCGGTACAAATATACTGCAAATTTCCTACCCAAATTGAGAAAAATGAGGGTATTTTTGACTTTTTAAATTCTATGGGGTACATATGCGGTAACAGCCATTTGTCCACTTGATTAGGTTAATAATGTTTTTTAATTAACCCGTTTTTAATTAGTTTTATTTAATATTTTATTTTTATGAAATCCTAATTAGTGGGCCTTTCCTTTTCCTTTATCTCGGTTGTTTTCATCTTCAGCGATTAGTTTTATTTAATATTTTATTTTTATGGAATCCCTAAATTAGTGGGCCCCCTTTTCTTGGCCCTCTTTCTGGATGGTTTCCATCTGCATCAGCCATTACTTTTACCATCTGTGCATTTTATTGCTGAGAAGAAGACAATGATTTGTATAATTATTCATCAATGATGATTATATAATTATTTGTGGGTGTATCGTGAATTTCAAGGTCCCTTTGAGGAATTTGGTATTGCAGTGTCCTAAAAAAGGAAAAAAATCGAAGTGGTAAATGATTATTTTTGGGTATTCCAATATTCGTACTGGTATTGAAGTATTCTAATTGGATACCCTTTGTCAATTCATTCATCTGATTGTTGACTAGGGTTTATTAAGCCTAATTAATTAAAATTAGAATTTATTTAATCATTGTGGTTAGGGGCGGGCAACCATTTATTATCATATAATTGCAACTAAATTAATTTTTTTAATTTATTTAAATATTTTTAGACACATTATACACATCAAATAGACTTTGTGTTTTGCTTATAAATGTTGACAATTATGATGGGCTTTTCATTACATTGGGTTAGTTGCGTTTTAAAATAAAAATTTTTAAAGGGGTTTAGTTGTGTTAAAGTTACACTCACCAACAGACGGTTGGGCCTATTAGTCAAAATTTAAATGATTGAAAATGTGAATAGATACAAAGATTGATCATACTACATGTCTATATAACTAAACAAGATTAATTAGTAGACGACCTGATATGCGTACTTTGGAAGCTAATTAGATTTTATTATCTAATTATTATCTAATTAATCCAGGTGAAAAAGTTTTCATTTTAAGTACGCCGTTGACCCCTTCCGATGCAATATTGCCCATTATGTTTGAAAAAAGTTGATTTCCTTTAATTGTGTCGCACAAAGTATGTTTGAACTTTGTAACAACAAATTTCGTATATTAAAATAAATAATACAAAAATTGTTATAAATCAAGACCTTAATAAAATGAAATAGATTGACGCACTTGTCACCGCTAGGTTGCAAATCCTCTGATTGACGATTCTAGCGTTGAAGACTTGAAGCTTGGACTTGATGTGGAGAAGACTTGATCTCTTGACTGATCTCTTGTTTTGGACTTGAAAACTTGATTTCGACTTGAAGAAGATGAAGAACCTCAAGGACTTTGGCTTCTGATTCCTCTTCTTGACTTCTGCTTTCGACTTTTCCTCTTCTCTTCTTGACTTCTTACCCTTCAATTAATTCCCAAAATTCAATTATTCCTCATGTGGAAACAAAAAGTCCAAGAATTTGATTTCTCTTGCAAATCCCTATGGCAATGGACTTCTATCTTAAAAACATATACTCAACTAATTATGAAAACCAGATTGTATCAACAACTAGCTAGAACCCACCCTCCTTAGAACTCTTTATGAGGTTTTTAAACGTATGACGGATAAATATGTGTCCAACGGTTTATTCTTCACATATTATTTACCAAGTAAGATAGTGAGAAACTCTCTAGCTTCATCTTGATTTTCTTCTAGCTCGAAAATAATTTTCAGATTATTGCCTTCTTGATTTGTTCTTTTGAAACAAGAATTTGCACACGTGAAGGAAATGAATTTTGTTCTTGCTTTCGAAGAGAGAAGACGAAATCAACAGACCAATTAATTAATATTTTCGTTTCATCAGATCATGACGTGATCCATGAATTCTTGAAATTATCAATTTCCTTTGCCTTCGACGTGCAAGAGGAAATTGCATCAAATTCCATCTTTTGCCTTGATTTGATAATTAAAGATTCTAATTTATTTGGTTTCCAGTGATTTCATGTCCAAAATTTCCTTCGTTTTTTTTTTAAAAATTGCAAGTATTGTGAGAATACTTAGAAATTTGTGGTCCAAGATCTGTTTTAAGTATCTTTGGAAGATTCATATTTCTAAGAAGATACTCCTTTTGAAGACTTGAAAGACTGGGATTCAAAATGCTTTTACCATAGTATTAATGGAACACCCATAATTTTAGGAATGAAAGATTTTTTGAAGACATTAAACTTAGAATTCGGAATACGTTTAATTTAGTATTCATGAATGTCCATTAGTTTCTTGAAGATGACAATTTTTGAAGATTTGCAAAATATGGAATCCGGAATACAAATATTTTTAGTATCCACAGGAGTTCATTTGATTTTCAAGGGTGAAGAATTTGAAGGCTTCTAAAAAGTTGGTATTTGGAATACACTTTGCTCTGTATTCATGGAAACCCACAATGAAGAACTTGAAGGCCTTTAAAAATTTTGGAATTCGAAATACACTTAATCTTGTATTCATGGAAATTCACTTGGTTTTCAAAACATAAATTAATAAAATTGACGAATTAATTTTTTTTCTTTTGTTCTTTTTACTCAGTAGATGGAAAGTCAGAATGGAATCTTTTTTTTTTTTTAATCTTGTTGGTTTTTTAGTTTTGTAGACTTACTTTTTTTTTTCTTTTGGATAGTTATTTTGATGGCTTCAATATTGTATTTATTTCATTAATTAATTAATTAATTAATTAATTAATTTAATTGTTTTTCCTTTTGTTCATTTTTCTCCAGAGATGGCCAAAACAAATTCCAAAGGAAAAGATGTTTCAGACTCACTTGATATTACCAAGATTGCTGACGCAGGCAATGCCATCAATTTTCCCAATACTTTGGTGAGATATCACAGTCAAACCAATGTAATCGGCCTGTTGAAAATTGCTGTTCAAGCATCGATGACAATTCCCCCGGCGAACATGTACATGAAAGTTCTTACTGCAGCTCAAAAGCATACAACTGGCCCCAGACATCATCCTTCTTTGAATTTTCATTTTGATCATACTCACATTGCACCATGCGTTCCACACGCAGTCTTGGCTTAGAGAATCTCTCAAAAGCTTGTGAAATGGGGAAGTACAATTGAATCATGTGGCTCAATTTCTTATCTTCCTAAGTTTTGGGAATGGTCTATCTAGACATGTGATCTTCTTTACAAGAACAAATTTACTGGACTAGCTCATGCTATTCGTCAGGCTACAAAAGAATATTCTCGCCCCAGCGTTGCTTTTAGAGCACTTTGTGAATCGTGGTGTCTTGACACCATCACCTTGATTACTGCACAAGGTGAAATTGGCATTTCACTTTGGGACATTCAAGAGATCGGAAGAGCGTCGTGTAATTCAAGGAGAATATTATGAAGAGGTGGTTTTGACATTTATAGAACTCAAGAACTTACTCCCAAAGTCGTGCCTCTATCTTTTCAAAGCTTATGTATGGTTAGCCCACAAGAAGAATATTGACCGTATTCGTCATGCTGACTGGATTGAATTTTGGTTTCAAGAGTCAGAATATGTTTCAAATCCTCGGAAAAACGAAGATTTTGAGAAAGCAATGGTTTTGAAGCCATCTAAAGGACAGCAAAAAGCAGCCACAATAGGGATTAAGAGAACCTTAGCTATTGACAAGCCAAAAAGACTTGAACACAGGAATGAGAATCACTCGTCTGAGCTGAAATTTCATTTGTCTCTAGATGAAAAGGAAGAACTGGAGGTAGCCGCTTACCTTTCACTTTGGCTTTATCGATTTATCTTCCCTTCCAAAGATGAATATCTCTGTCCAGCAACCTTTAAAGCAGCTTCTAGAATGGCTTCTAGAATTACATTCAGCTTAGCTCTTCCTATTTTGGCCAACATTTATAGAGGGCTTACGAAGACTTTAGATTGTTCGCTCAGCCGCAAGAGTAAAGCAACCAAGTACTTTTTTGTGGGACATTTTTTATATGCTTGGGCTGCATCCTTTTTGACCCGAGGAGTTTATAGTATTATGGACAAGTCTTAAAATCGTCCCATCCTTTGTCGATATGCTGGAGCACTGAATGATCTACAACCTTGGGAACTAGCAGTACCGAATTTTAGAGAACTTATCAAAGGAGATATGGGCAGTGAGGATTTCTATTGCATTCCACATCCTATTCCTCAGAATACTGGTATCAAGATAGATAACGATACTAGATCCCCTGAATCTACAGATTTTATTATCAGCATTAGACTTGGTTTTTTTCCTACCGCCGTGCCACTTCATTTTACATCCTTGAGTCTTACAATACTCATAGATTTGCCCGACAGCAGGGCTTTAGAAAAAATTTTTCAGGTGCACCCAGGAAACTGAATGATATGATTTTTTCAGTGAATACGCTAGTTCTCTACCATGCTTTGCTTCCATTAACTCAGGTTAAAAGTAGATGTGTGTTTCACATTCCACCATCTATCACTAACATTCAGTCTGAGGTTGAACCGGAATGGAGAAACTAGTGGGACCAAAATGCACTTCCCAAATTGAAGAGTATTCCCACTAAAGTTTTAGCTTATAGTGAAAGGAATAACTTTGAGCTTATTCAACTTCCGCCTACACAAGAGTCTTTGGATGATGATGAAGATGCAGAAGTTGATCCCTCTCAACCGGTTCCTAAATATATTCCTGAGAAAAGGAAGTCCGATGTTCCGAATGATGGAGGTAAAATGAAGCTCAAGTTAATCCTTCGATCCAAAGTGGTTTTTCCTTCTTTAGATCCCATGGCTGATGCAACTTCAAAAACCAGCTCTTACAATGATTAGGTATGTTTCCCTTCCTTTCTTCCTCTTTTTTTCATATACAATATACTTAACATATGAAACTTTATTGTAGGCCACCATCTGTCAAGTATGCCATCGGAAGAAAACTGAACGACTAAGAAAGGCTCAGAACGTCAGGCATACAACTGAAATTACCAGTACCTTGACTCATCCATTTGACTTCAGTATCCTGGATGAAAACTACGACGAACATCAAGATACAGGAACGCCACCTTGGAATAAAGGTAAATCCCCTTTTTGGTTATGGTGAAAAGATAATAACAACAAACTATGTTGCTCTTCTTCTTAATTCACCATTCTTCTTGTTTAGATTTTTTGGAAATTCCCCAAGATCTACGTTTGCCTACTTCAAGCCTTTTTTTGGAACAAGTTGGCGAAGACAGGATCGCTGTACTTAACTTTACAAAGAATCCTCCTTGCTGATATCCAAGTAGCATTGGTGGTGGTATTTTAGAGCCTGCACCTGAAAATATCAACATTGAAAAAATCTTTGATGGTGAAATTGAAGTGATTTCCGGTGTTCAAACTGCCAAACCTATTAGAGCTGAATTAGTTGTCTCTAATGATCGCCCTTCGCAAAATTTAGCTAGAATTTCTTCAGCTAACAAGGAAGTTAGACCGACCTGTTCTTCTGTTTTTGGATTTCCGGCAGATGTCACTGAGAATTCTGTTTATGTAAACCAAGCACTTCGAGGTGCTATGGTTAAATACCTTGAGCTTGAACTTACAAAAGCTTTAAGGTATGGGTTCAAAAAATTCCTCATATTGTAGGAAAGAAATATTCAAAACATCAGCCGTGTGATTGTTGATTGCTTTCGAAATGATCCTCAACCTTTCCTTCACCATATAGAAGATTTGTTACTGAAGATGGACAATAATTTGAAGGCGGTGAAGATGATTTCTACTTCCTTGAGCTTTTCGAACTTAACTGGGTCAATGAAGAACTCCAAACCAACACTGAAAAGATGAGCATGATTGAAAATGCTTTGGTCTCATTGAAATAAATACCAATCAAAGAAAGCACTTTAGTAGTACACATTGACCAAGAAAGAGAAGCTCTCAAGGAAGAACTCTTACAACTGCCAGAAAAACTTTAAAACATTGTGTTTACTTCTTTTTCTTTTTTTTTTCTAGTCTTGTACAAACTCAAAAGTTTTAATAGAAATGAATTTTACTGGTCATCTTTTTCCCTCTATTTATTTTTTCTTTTTGAAGTTTCAACAAATTTTTTTTTAATATATATATATAACTGAACTTGGACTAACAACTTTTTTTATCCAAGCTACCCACGTACCCTTGAAGGGATCAAGCCAAAACGCAATTCTCTTCAAAAGGAAAATTTTTCACAGTTTATCCTCTTACGGGCCAGGAGCAAGTACAATTTTTTTTAATATAATGGAAAAATAAAGAAAAACTTAAGCATACAAACTCTTTAAGAATTTTCCGTTGATTGGTCCTATTTGTAATCCGTCTTTGTCAACAATCTTGTAGGCTTCATTTGTGAAGACCTGTGTGACGAGGTATGGACCATCCCACTTAGGTTGAAATTTGCCCCCTGCTTTCTTGGAAATAATTATTGGCCTATGGACTGAAAGCACTAGATTTTAACTTAGAATGACCTAGGCTTCACCTTTTTGTTAAAAGATTTTGCCATCCGAGCTTGGTAGCATTCTAGATGCATTTGTCCCTCCAACCTTTTGTTATCTAAAGCTTCTAGTTCTTCAAGTCGAAAATGGACATTTTCTTCTACAGTTAATCCTTCTTGAATGGCAATCCGAAGTGACGGGATTTGACACTCTAAAGGCAAGACAACATCTGCTCCATACACTAAAGCATAACGAGCAACATGTGTCAGAGTCCGATAAGTAGTGAGATATGCCCATAAAAGTTCTCCAATTCTCTCATGACAATCACTTTTAAACTTGGATACAACTTTCTTCAATAAGTTGCACAATGTTTTATTAAATGCTTCTATGAGACAATTGACTGCAGCATTGTACATGGAAGAGTTGTATTGTCGAAACCCGTACTTGGCATATAAATTACTTATGTGGTTGCTGCAGAAAGGTTTTCCATTGTTAGTGATGATATACCTTGGAACTCCATATCGGTAGATGAGTTGAATGCAAATGAAGTCCGCTACATTTTCCTTCTTTACTTCCCTCAATAGAATAGCTTCAGCCCACTTAAAGAAATCGTCTATCGCGGCCAGGATTTATGAGTGTCTAGCTGAAGATTTGGAGTTATTGGTCTTATCACATCAAGACGCCATGCATCGAATGGCGAAAGATCTATTGTCGGATGAAATGGTTCACGAGGCTGATGATGTAATTTGCATAGACCTGGCAGTCTTCACACTTTCTTGCGTAGTCCATGGAGTCTTGTACCATAGTAGGCTAGTGGTATCCCATTCTTTTTATCCGGAAATGAAGCTTTGGCCTAGACTGATGAGCACCACATATTCTCGAGTGAGCTTCCTGCAAAGCGTGGAGTGCTTCCTCACCATGTAGGTAATGAAGGAAAACTCTATTGAATGATCTCTGGTAGAGTATGTCTTTGTAAAAGACGAATTGAGCAGCTCATCTTTGAATTTTAGTCTTTCAACACGGATCATTAGGTAATCTTTGACGTTGAAGATAGTCAACAATGGGCTGTAATGGAGGAATCCCCTATCTCTGAGCAATTAATATTGAATGGGTAGCATCTTCATTAGATTTTGCCAAGATAGTTGCTAAGTTAGCCAAAGCATCTACCTCCTTATTTTCACTTCTTAGAACGAATTTGAATTTTAATTGAATCAAATCGTTCCACAAGCGTTGATGCATATTTGTGGTAGGGTTTCGACTCTGGTTTTCAGACTCCATAACTTCATACTCAGACAAAAGTTGATTAATTATCAACATAGTCTCTGAAAACATCAAGCTGTTTTACCTCCATAGTTAGTGCTGTTTCCAAGCCAATGATGAATGCCTGATACTCCGCGACATTGTTTGAACAAGTTTTTGTCAAAGTAAAAGAGTATGACATGACTTGATCATGAGGAGTTACAAACACAACTCCTTACCCCAGCACTATACCTTTGGACTACTCCGTCAAAGAATAGTTTCCATGAGTAGATGACTTCAGCACAGAAGACTTCTTTGTCAGGAAGATCCTTAGCAAATTCTCATTCAGTTGGAGTTGGATGATCAGCAAGAAAATTTGCCAAGGCTTGTCCTTTGACTGACTTCTGAGGGACAAATTTGATGTCGAACTCAAACAGTAAAAGTGCCCATTTTCCTATCCTTCCAGAAAGAATAGGTTTCGATGTTATGTATTTCAATGGATCTATTCTTGAAACCAAATTGATGGTATCTGCCAACATATAACGCCTGAATTTCTTGATAGCAAAGATTAGAGCTAGGCATATTTTCTCGATTGGTGAGTAGTTCAATTCAATACCTACTATGGTCCGGCTCAAGTAATAGAGTGCATCCTCCTTTTCTTCATCATTTACCTGGGTGAGAAGTACACCTAAAGAATGATCTCGTGTCGCCATATAGAGAGTCAGCAGTTGGATCTGTGAGTACTGGAGGACGAGACAAATACTGCTTTAGACTTTGGAAAGTATTGTTACATGCTTCTTCCCATTGAAAAGGCATATCCTTCTTCAAAAACTTGTTGAACCGATGACATCTTCCAGCAAGGTTGGAGATGAATCTTCAAATATATGTCAATTTTCCTTGAAGATTTTTCAGCTCATGTAAATTTCTTGGTCCTAGCATATTGACTATGGCATCAATCTTTGATTGATCGATCTCAATTCCTCGATAGGTGATAATGAAACCAAGGAATTTCCTAGAAGAAACACCAAAAGCGCACTTGGGTGGATTCATCTTCAATTGGTACCGCCGAAGTCTTTCAAATACCACTCTCAAGTTTTTAAGGTGATCACCTTTCTTTTTCGATTTGACAACATAGTCATCGACATAACATCCTACTTATTTGTGCATCATATTATCACAAATCTTTTGCATCGCTCTCTGATAAGTTGCACCTATTTTTTTTAAGTCCAAAAGGCATGACTTTGTAGTAGTATATACCTTTGGGAGTTCAGAATGTTGTGAGCTCTTCGTCTTTTGGATTCATGCGGATTTGATTGTATCCAGAAAATCTATCCATAAAAGATAAAGTTTCAAATCCAGTCACTGCATCCACCATCAGTTCTGTAGTCGGAAATGGGAAGTCATTTTTTAGACATGCTTGGTTCATGTTTCGGAAGTCGACACATATTCGCAATTGGCCATTCTTCTTTCTGACCAGAACAATATTGGCAATCCATGTTGGATATTTTACTTTACAGATGAATCCCACTTCTATTAGCTTCTTAACCTCAACTTCTATTTATGGAATTAATTCTAGCCGAAATCTTCTTTGAGGCTGTTTGATTGGATGGATGCCGTGTTTTACCGAAAGATGATGTACCGCAACCCTGGGATCCGATCCTGGCTTTTCATTGTAGGACCATGCAAAGACGTCTTTGAACTTTTGCAGTAGCTTGAAATATTTAGCCTGTTCTTTAGAGCTGAGTAAAGTACTAACATAGACTGGTCTTGGCTCTTCTTCCTTTCCCAAGTTTAACTGTTTTAGGTCATCTACTGTAGCTTGTCCTCCATCCTCAAGTGTTGGTAGAGCTGGTTCAGCTTCATCTACTCTAGTAGAATCATCTGACTTGACTTCTGAATTTGATTGTTCTTAGAAATCAATATGATTGACTGAGAAGTATTCCTCAATAATGTCATCTTTCAGAACAGACTTCTTACTCCTACGTCTTCTTCTTGACCGATGAGGCTTCAA
This sequence comes from Nyctanthes arbor-tristis, assembly GCA_963692815.1. Lineage (NCBI taxonomy): Eukaryota > Viridiplantae > Streptophyta > Magnoliopsida > Lamiales > Oleaceae > Nyctanthes > Nyctanthes arbor-tristis. The sequence continues at coordinate 87,526 of CAVNYN010203769.1, read as the reverse complement.
ATTCTGGTAATAAGTTTTGACTCCAAGTCTAGAGAATGCAGATTATCTTTGAACAGGCTTAGGTTTAATAGATGAATCACGATTTGGGTCCTCAGGCTTGGAAGAACCATTACCTAACCTTTGGAAGACAGATGAATTGCCTTTTGACCTTGATGAGGTAGAAGGCTCAGCTTTTAGTCTCTCAAAAACCGAGACTCTAACATCTTCATTTTGAATCCAATCGAAAACTGAAGATCTTTCTTCTCTTCATTTGGAACTTCAAAGATCTGGATCATGATAGGATTTGCAGAGGCCTTCTTCTTAATTTTAATTTGTTTTGGTAGATTAGGACTATATCCTAATCCAAATCTTTATCTGAATTTGTATATCCGTTAGAGAGGATAGAATAAGGATTGCCTAGTTTTCGAGGTTCTCCTTTTCCGAATCTAGCATTTTCTAGCAACTTCTGAGCTAGAGGATTATAGTGTCCTCCATTTTCTAGCATTTTCTACTTTGGCTTTTCAGTTACCTTTGAACCCAAAGCTTCCCTTTGTGATGAACTAGAAGATGTAAGCTTACAGATGTTTGGAACCATCATCACAGTGGTACCAACTTTTGAACTTTTAACCAACTCATCTGATAGAAGTATCTTGGGAATGCTAGGTGCAGGGAAAGTCAGATCTTTCTTTGAAGCTTTAGCATTTGTCAGCGAGACACAAGAAGACTTTCTAGAAGATTCCCCTTCAAATGCCTTTAACTTCTCTGTAGGAAATTGAAGGTCAAACCTTATATTTTCTTTGGTTTCAAATTCAGAAGCGGACAGCCTAGCGAGGAGCGACTGTTCATTTTCAAAGTGGAATTTAGCGTCTGCAAAGTATGCTTCCTCTATAGTAAATGGTCTAGTCTCTGCCGCTACACATTTGACTTTTCCATCTCGATAGCACTTGAAGCATTGGTCCATGTAGAAGCCACTACCCTGGTCTCGTGTAACCAAACATGACGAAGTAGTAATTCATATGATCTTTTGGCATCAATGACATGAAAGAGTACTGATAAGACCAGCTCTCCTATCTACATTCTTAAACGGATCATCACAATAGTTTATTGGCCTTTCTGGTTGAACCCTTTTATCATGATTTTGCTTGTAGCCAAATCACGCTCATTTAATCCAATCTTTTTCATAGTATGGATTGGCATGATGCTTATGGCAGAACCACAGTCAATCATTATGTGACGGAGTTTGTAATCTCGGACATAACCACTAACATACAGTGGTCTATTATGTAGACGAGAACCCATTTGCAAGTCATCATCACTAAAAATGATAGTAGCCATGCGATCCGAATGAGTTGCAGTCATGAAGACCTTCTCTTGGTACTCTTCTGGATCGACTCATGCCCCAACTAAGGCCATACAGTCATCAAACGGAAGGTTTAGAATTTCCATCACACTTGTATTGGAAGGAATGTTGTTAAGCCTTGTTAGAGTCTTTGCCGTCTTTGAAGCTCCTTCTTTATTGTTATGAGATTACTTCTTCCTTTAATATTTATCACATTAGAAAAGAAGTATTCTTTGTTAAAGTAACTTTTAGGAAAATATTCCCCTAAGGTTATGGGACTTGGAACCTTTTGTAATGTTTCGGCTACCTTCAGCTTAGCTTTCGATTTCTTTCTCCCGTTGTTCCTTAGCCTCCTTCTTGGCTTTAGCTTTTCATTATTGGTATTGAGGTTTACCCGATTTGGAGCCTTTCAATGCCATCTTTTTACGACTGTCCATGCCCCCTGACCATCATCTGATGATGTCTCTTTGGCTAACTAGACATCAGAACTTCCTACTCTCGGAATGGCTTGCAAAATGAGAAGCATATGATGTTTCACCTGTCTTATTTGATTTTTGATGCTTCTCATTTTTGCTTATGAAAGTGGACCAGCCATCACCAACTTCATCTTCTGACTCAGAATCGGAGTCCCAAAAACCCACTTCATCGGTCATAGTTTTATAATTTTCAGGTAGATATAGACAATTGTGACTTCTCCGTTGACTTTGAGTTCTATTTGGTGAGCACTTTTGGAAGATGAGGTCCAAACTCTACTGCTGAAATAGTAGATTTTTCAGCACCTTAAGTCAGAGGAAGGGGTGATTGATCCTTAGAAACTGGGATCGGATCAAATGATCTAAAGGATACCATCGAGCAGTTGGTAGTTGATTTCTCGCCTGTCTCGAGTTTGATCCTGTTTTCCTTGTCCAGACGAACAATAAGAACTTTTAATACAAAACACTTTTCTACTGAATGACTGACAATATGATAGAACCTGCAGTAATTAGGATTATCAACTTCTCCAACCTCTTCCGGTCTCTTGGGTGCAGGGAGCTCTATTATTTTTTTTTTCAAGGAGTTGGTCCAGAATACCGGAAACCTCAAAGTCAGAAAATGGTTACTCCTTTTCTACCAATAGAAAAACCTTTTAGAGTAAAAATGTTTTTCTATTGTCCCTGAAACCTGCTTGATTTGTAGTTTGGTTTATACTCTGACTTCAGCTTTGAGCTTGAATCGGAATTTAATTTTTTGAAAGTGATCCGTGTAGGGACGGTCAAAATTGCCATGGATTCCTTAGGCTTACCTAGCTTTCCATCTTTTCTAACATCTTTCTTGGGCTCTTTTTTTTCACATGGATCATTTGGTAAATAGCTTTCATGCCTTGCAATCTGGTGTTCAAGCTCATCAGCCAGAGTAGCCAACTCTTCAAATAAGTGGGGTATATCTGCTTAAAGATTGTAAAACACCCCCAATGCATGTCTTGAACGCAAATGTCAATATGTATTTCACAACTGGCTCGTCCTTATTCCGCTTAGTTCTTGCGAGTTTCGGTAAACTAACTGTCTACCTAGTGCTATAAAAGGGCATGAGGAATTCACATTCAAGTTAATCACAACTATCAGTAGAACCTGTTAAGAGATTAGTATACCATTTGAACGCCGCACCTTTGGGTGAGCAGATGAATTTCTTGACCTTGGTATCGTTGTATGTGCCGGCATTGTTGCATGTTTCAATGAAGTGTGCAACATGTTGCTTTGGATTGCCTTTTCCATCAAAGTATTGGAACTTCGGTGGTCGATAACCAAGTGGCATCCTCATTTCATCAATTCGGTGTGTATATGGTTTTGCATATACCATAGAAGATTGTGGTGAACCTCTGTATTGGGCTTGAATGGTGTCAGCAATCATGTTTGAAGCTGCTGGACAGATAGAGTGCCGATGGAGACTTGAGTGGCATCACGCAAAAAATTTTCCACCATGGCCCTATCACGTTGATCTTGTTTTTGTTGTTGCTCTTGAATTTTTAGATCCACGGGTTTAGATAAACTTGGATTTTTCGGGTTAACTTCTTTCCCAGGGTTCTGAAACTTCAACTTTTGCATAAGTACAGCAAATTAGGCGTCCTTCTCTTCTAAGGACTTAGTCAACTTTTCAATGGCCAAAGCCATTTGTTGCAGTTGGTCATTGGGAGTTGGAATCACTTCTGTGACCATCAGCAACTCCAGAGATTCATCAAAAGTACTGTAGTCACCCCATTTCCGTGGCGGTGAATTCGGCTGAATGGACCTGGAAACAAATCCGTTTCTTGACTTGGAATCTAAACTGGGTTGCTGAGGTTGATCCTAAACTCTTTTTGATTTTAATGGACTTAGAAGCTTTTTCACAGAATTTTCTCAATGGTGAAACCAATAGAATTTCTCCGATTCTTGTCCCGCGTGTGTTGAGTGAAAGATTTCAGGAAGCGTCTCCTCAAAGGGAGTTATAATTTCCTTAACCTTGTCACTTGTCATTGCAATCTTGATGGTTGAAATTGATAGATTTGATGGAATCGAGAGATGAGAGGCAAGAGTATCCCACAGAGCGTGCCAAGAAATTTGTAACAACAAATTTCGTGTATTAAATTAAAATAAATAATACAGAAATTGTTATAAATCGAGACTTTAATAAAATGAAGTGGATTGACACTCTTGTCACTGCTAGGTTGCAAATCCTTTTGATTGGTGATTCCAACTTTGAAGACTTGAAACTTGGACTTGATGTGGAGAAGACTTGATCTGTTGACTTGATCACTTGTTTTGTACTTGAAGACTTGATTTCGACTTGAAGAAGATGAAAAACCTTGAAGACTTTGGCTTTTGATTCCTCTTCTTGACTTCTGCTTCCGGCTTTTCTTCTTTCTAGACTTTATTTTGTAGTTTTAGGAACTTAGCAGATTTTAGAGTATTTTCCTTGTTTTAGTCTTCTCCTCTTTAAAAATGAATGAATGAGGGTATTTATAGACCTTTAGAAAAGTCTAATAGGCTTTAGAGTGGGCTTTTAAACAAAATGGGCCCTTACTTTTCAAAGACGTCAGTTTCCGTTGATGGTATCGTATGCAATGGCTATCAACAAGAAACGGGGACAGCCATCCTCACATGTTGGTATGTATTTGCCAAGGTCAATCTTTACTCATGGACAATTTTATATTGGTGTTTCTAAAGTTACCAGTTGACAAGGTCTGAAAATATTGATATGTGGTGATGATAGTCGTCCGGCGAAATCTACTTTAAATATAGTATATAAGGAAGCATTTCGAAATTTATATTAGGATAATTCTTATTTACTCAGTGTTTACGAAGACAATATTTAATATGTAGCTTTTTTTATAAATTTATATATTGAATCACTATATTAACTTAATTTATGTGTTTAACCACAATACACTATGGAAAATCACACTTATATGTGCTTAATATATATAAATCGTATTTTTATGCCAGTATTTAAGAAATAATTTGTTTTAAATCTCCCGTGCAACTTACAGGGTGAAAAATATAGTTACCATAATGAGTGAATGAAACTAATGCTTCGTCAATTAACATAAGTCACTCTTAAAGGTGCACATTTCCCTTGAATTACTGTGATTTCATATATTTTTCCCTTATCCCCTCAATATTCATTTTTTTCATAATTTTCAAAATTCATTTCATAATTCCTCCCCTTCTAAAATCATAAAATTTTATCTTTATGTGATTTTCACATTTTCCTTTTTTAGAGTCCTTGAATCTACGAAAATCAAACCCCAAAAACTGTCACTTTTATATTATTACTATTTATATTATTATTATTTATTATTATTTAGCGTCGTAGATTGCATGGAAATCATAAACTTGAATTAAAATTTCTCCAAATCATGATAGTTTATGTAATAATTTTATATATTGTACGGGTGTAGTGATTATACATATTTGTGCATCGTGGCGCCGTTGGTACAGGGCACAGGGCATTACATTTTAAGTATTATTCCTTTCTATTGTTCCAGTTGGATAAACTTTTTAAAATTATTGTCTATAAAAATTTACATTGCTGCTAGCTATACATAAAACTCTAGATCTGTAAATAAAAAAACCAGTTTTTTGTTAAAGAAATTAAAACTCAACCACTATTGATCTCCGCAATTGTTTCTTAGTGGAAGTCTTTTGAATATAGAACAATTTAGAATTAGTATAGTTTTAGCAATATACAAGTTTTGTCAACACAAAATTAACTAATTAATCTAGATAGTACAAAGAAGGGAACACTTACATTAAAACGAAATTAAAAAAATTTTGGAAAACTTATAAGACGCATTTTCGAGTTTTAAAATTTAAACTTTCCTTATTTGGATATTCATCACGATTTTTCAATAATTTATATTGGTTTATTAGTTTTTTATATTCCTTTTTTTATTTTAGTTTGCTCATTTCATTTTTTTTTTACAATTTATATATAATTTTGATTTTTTATAATTTTTTATAATTTTTTATTATCCACTACTGACATAAATTTAATGGCGAGTAACTGTTTAATTTCTTATAGATTAGTAATTTCTAAATTATTCCTCTCGCTACTGAATTATTTGAAAATGAAGACATTATAAACTAATTGTTTAGTATTTTCTCTATTTATTTATTATCCATATATTATTTTATTTTTAAAATTTCCTTCCTAGAGTGTTTGATAATATGGAAATCAAAATTTGTTTCAGAATAGCTTGAAAATTTATTTTAAAATAACTTATATTATAAGCGAATAACTTGGAGTAAATCAACTAAATTATTTCTCTTTTTTTCCAATAAAAATTCATTTATTTGCGTCATATCAACAACTAAAGACGCAAATTGTAATTCTGTTATAATAATATCTACCTAAATTTTATTTTCTTAACACCTATGATCTAACTTGAAAATCTTCGTAACTATCTTTTTAATCTTTGTTTCTATATCATTTATGTTGCAATGCAACGATTATGTTGTAGAGGATGTAAATAATTTATTTTTTTAGTCTTTTTTTCTCCATAGATGTGAAGCCTTCAAAATAACAACTGAATTCATGTTGTTAATTATTTCATTTGATTTAATTATTATTGTGATCATCTATTGTTTTTTGGAATTCATGTAATGAATTTTTTTTATATGAAACATTGCGAATTTATCTCCATGTGCAACGTACGAGTTGAATACTAATTTATTAATATTTTAATTTAATGAAGATAAGAATGGATTTTAGCTAAAATTTTATAAACAAAGAGAGACATGAAGTCCACAAGAAAAAAAGGCACTGCAAAAAAAAAAAATTACTCTCTCCATTCCTATTATCTGATCTTATTTTTCTTTTTAGAGTATCTCGCATACATGGTCTCCATTTATATTAAAAAAATCTAATTTGCATTCTTTACAAATATATCCCTATTGAATATTTTAATTATAACTATCAATTTTGAATTTTACCCATAAAAAAGGTACGTCGGGAGGGTACTTTCTTATGAGTATGAAAATTTTTATCTGAACAGGTATCGAGTGAATACGAATATATACATGCCTGATATATATTATTTGACTGTTAACTAATATTATTAAATAAGTTAGATGATTTAGAAGTGAAATATAATAAAGCATTAATCGACTACATAAGTGGGCAACTATTAATATATTATTGATAAAATAATAATTTAACGCGTCAAATACTAAATCAAAACTATATGTTTATTGTTTTTGTTAGATAAATCCGATATCATGTATTTGTCTAATATTTTATTAATTATTATTGAACTTTTTTGAAAATTTGTCTTCTTGTACAACACACGAATAAGAGGCTAAACTCATAATTGCAATAGTTGATCGCGATATGATTATTTGTAGGGATAGCAATGGAGGCGGGTTAGCCATACCCTAGACTCGCCTCACAAGTCTTGGACTCACCCAAGGCCCGTCCGAAACCTACAAATTCATAGGTCGGGTCTAGACAGATCGGGTCATGGGGCGGCGTGCGACGCCACCATGACTTATGAATTTTTTCCCATTTCAATTAATGTTATGTACGACGCATTATTAATTGATGAACTTAGAGTAAAACAAAACCTTTATTTAAAATTTAAAGTTCCCAACATTACCTAATATAATAACATAATTTTTTCAATTGAATAGAAAAATCCTTTTAAAAAATAAAATAATGAAAAAATAAAAATAAATTGCCATCTCTAATAATTTATATACATTTTTAGAATTAAATTTACTAGAAATAAAAAACAAGAACATGCTTAGTGGGTCAAGGGTTTATGGGACGGGTCCAACCTCGTACCCGCCCAGGACCCATAATGAGGTAGAAAATGTTACTCCATACCTATCCTTTTGCCCCGATTAGCCGTGGCGAGTCAGTCCTATTAGGGACAGATCTCCAGAGGTTTATGGGACGATGAGTCAAATTGTCACCCCTAATTATTGAAACATTTTCATTTTCTGAGAAGTGATGTACTTGACCTTCGTTAGAATCGTCATAAAATATTTCAGCAAAGAAAGTTCATTTTATTGATCATTTAAATGAACTTCCGCCGCCAAACCTCCACCACGAAATCCACCTTTAGACTGTAGTTCCCGTTGCCGTTGGACTTCCAATCTTCCTCTTCCAAATGGATCTTGAACAAAGACTAGCTGGTCTTTAAATGAACAACTGCCATATTTAATTGTTCTAGTTTCAACTAGAAATTTCAATAAATAATTTAAATCTCTCGATTTTACTTGGAGGTTTCGAATTCGAACCATACCTTCCCTTCTCCTATTTTCCCTTTTTATCCTACGACATTGAGTATTAATTATATATAATAAGTTACTTAACTGATTTAAATTATTAGTTTATCAATTGATGTAATTTTAATAATTCTCATAAACGTGCCAAGGTTTGTGTAGTCTAGTGACATCTTAGTTAGTTTCGCACACCTTTGATTAAGAGTTTAAATCCTCACCCTATTATCCCGTTTGTAATATTCAAAAAATAATAATTCTCCTAAACGTCTTTTTAGTTAGATTTCTATATGTAATAATACAGCATGTTTATAGTTTATTTATAATTCACATATCATATTTTATGAAATTACTATTTACTCCTTGCTTTTATTTGCATTGTCGTGTGGAAAAAAATTAAAAATAATTAAAAAGTTCCTTAAGTTTTATTTCGATGAGATTACCATTTTGTGACTAATAAGTAAGAAATCACATATTATATATTATGTTATAAATCACTTTATAACTCTTTTCAAAATAATAATAATAATAATTGTAGACTTCTTCCCCTTTCTCACCTTTATTTTGCAATATTTTTCTAAAAGTTACTTAAAAATGATAATTGAAGTATTATAAGCAATTTGAAAACAAGGAGGAATCATAGTCATAATCATCACTGCTTCAAATATTTGTATTTAGTAGAACAAATAATTTCACTCCTTAGATTTTCTTTTTTTTCCTGTTTAAAATACATATATGAATAAAGATGAAAACATGCAATAAATGCTATAACACATGTTCTAACCACACTTATTAGATGACTTAAAAACAAGAAAAAGAATAAAGAAAGAAAGAAAATAAAAAATTGCTAGTGATCAACAGTCTAGCACGCTGTTCTCTCAAAGAATAAATAAATAAAATAAAATGTTTAAAAAAGGGGGATCTAGCTGCTATTTTTCACTTTTTCAAGAGAAGTAATCCATCTCCAATGAAAGTTAATGCGTTTAATTGGCCATTGGGATGGACTCTTTTTCAAGCAGCCAATTAGTCGGAAAATGTATACATTCTCTAACATTTTACCATGAATATGTGGGTCGCTATCCTTGATATTTGATTTCGTGGCCTTCTTTTTTCTTTTTTCATTTTTCTTTTTTAAATATAAAGATCATTGAGCCAAGACCAAGTCTTGTTAATTTATGGAAACTTCGGGCAAATTTCTCACCAAAGACCAAGGCCTATCCATATGCAGGAAATAAAACAAAGAAGTGTTTTTTAGAAGGCCCGGGTTGGAAGGGGGGGGGTCTAGGTGCTATTTTTCAATTCTCAAAAGAAATAATCCAATGATATGAAGTCCAAATAAAATTTATGTGTTTAATTGGCCATTAGACCTAGTAAGAAATGTCTACTGTTAAGGATGCACTGTTTTTCAAGCACCCTATTAATCGAAAATATATTTAAAATCTCAAACAGTTTACAGTGAATATGTGTTGGCAACTTCAGCAAGTTTGTCACCCAAGACCAAGCCCTACTCAAAGGAACGTTGCCCAATTTCTCTGGTAATTACAGATCCTCAAAAGAGACACCCACCTGCAGAAAGAATCCGTGAGGAACAATTTGAAACATTGAACAACAATTTGGAATTGATCAATAGCAGAGTAAAATTCAGAGACATGTTGCCGATAATTAATTAACCCTAATAAACTGTGACATATATTTCAAGTAAGTTGTAGCTCAAACTAAGGTATAGTGGTTAGATATTCATATTGCGACAGAAATGTGCCGGGTTTAAACCACAAATGTCCTTCCGCTAAATTCCCCTTATATCACGCAAAAAAAATAATAATAAAACAAAATAATAATTACAAAAAAAAAAAAAAAAAAAAACGCCTTCAAGTTATAAGTTCCATTATCTTAATTATTCCACTCATAATAAGTTTATTATTATGCAGAAAACCCCATTTTATGTTATGTACCGGGGCAGACACGGTAAATGGATCATTCAGCCACCCGCATGTTCATGTGCTTGCTGGACCGACTTTGAGAAATGAATTCAAGCGAGGGGTAAAGCATCATGCATATTGAACTTCCACTGTGAAACTGACTACCTGTACAACTTTCTCCATCACCATAAGTAATCAAAGTCTAGTCCCTGTTGAACTTTCTCCACACAATAGCTTTATTATCATTGTGAACCGGCAGTAACGACATTTATTTCTGTAGGGGGCGAGTAAAATAAAATAAAGAAGGACTAAACTGGACCGTAGAACTTTAATAATTACCAAACTGAGATTGGAAAAATAATAAGGGAATTATTAGACATTAGCTAACTTTTCGGTATTGGGGTCACTGTCAGTGATAAGAAGGAGAGAAATGAGTATATCTGAAATGTGTCAACCCCTCATTGGAACTATTAACATTGTACTTGCTAAGAGTAGCTGAATAATTTTCACTATTGGAGAGAGTATTCTATATGTTTTTAGAAATTTTTATGCTGGTGCGAGGACTCTTTGACCATATATCTTATTAGGACCTACTAGTAATTTCGCTCGTGCGTTCCACGAGTAGACAATACCATATAATACTAACTTAATTAAGCAAATAGTACATGCAACATTTGATAAATAGAATTTGATGACTTAATGATGAAATATAATACATATATTTTCCTTAAAGTGATTAAATTAAGCGGAAATTTATGTTCTTATAGAAAATATAAACCTGAAGAGAAAAAAAATACAATCTAGTATTTCACCTATGCGTAGAACAGGAAAAAAATATTTGAAAGTAATTAAAAACAAATTGTTATACAACTACATAAAAATAAATTAGAGTTGCTACTCAAAGAACGATTTATCTTTTAAATTCTAACGCAATAAAATACAAAGGTAATAGCAAAAGTGTTTAAATAGATGTTTTAATAGGCTTGCAAACTCCTTAAAAGAATGAAGTAACAAACATGACGAAAACACAAATGTTAGCTCAAAATAAAATAGGAAAAACACAAATCGCAAATAACTATAATAGATGGGAAAATTCATTATTAGCAGTGTATACAACTCTCGAACTTGATAGAAAAGGTCGATGGAATCTGGACTAAAGGTGATTGAATCAATTATGGAGTTGAGTTTTATGGTAAAATGGACGGGAATTTAATTTCAGAATAAGAAGTTAATTCTAGAAATATTAATGCTGTTTAAATATATTAAACTAATAAAATAAAATAAAATCTGTATATTATGAAAAAAAATCAAGCAACCAAGATTTTCAAGAAAATTAATAAATAGTCAAGATGTGAAATACTCATCTTAGTAAGTGAAAAAGTGCGAGAAAACTAAAAATTGCAACGAGTCTTGTATTATATATAGATAGATATACAGTTAATTACACCTAGCGTCACCAACCTTTCAAATTTGTTGAGATTACATCTCCAACCTTTAATTTTAATCTTGATGGCCCTTACCTTTCAACAGTGTTACCCCTGAAGTCCCTCTAATGATTTCCATAAATTTTCACCGTTAAAGCCAGGAGTATTATCATAAAATACCAAAAATTGAATATTTTAATGTTAAAAAAAAGGTAGGAAAAACCCCAATGTGCTGCCATTTCTAGTAGCCATTTCAGTGTTGGAAATGGCAAGAAAGTGCTGCTGGAGGAGAGAGTCCCCCTTTTTTTGGCCGAAAATGGCTGCTCAGATGGTTGGTCAAAATAAGGGAGGAAGACTCCCTACCAAAAATGGCAGCTCTTTGCTGCCATTTCCAGCAGCACAGGGGGGAGACTTCCCTCGTTTTTGGGCCGGAAATGGCAGTCATCGAGTCCCTCCTTTTCTGACCGCCGAAAAGGGGGGAGTTTCTCCCCCCTATTTTTTGCTACCATTTTCGGCCAAAAATGGGGGGGTTTGGCCGGAAACGGCAGCCAAAGGGGAGGGGGGACTCCCCCACCCCCAATTTTTGGCTGGAAATGGCAGCCAAAAATAGGGAGAAGTGGGACTCTCCCTTTTCTGGCTTCCAGAAGAGTCCCACCCTTTTTCAGCCAGGAATGGTGGCCCATATGGCTGCCATTTCCGGCCAAAAAAGAAGGGGAGTCACCCCCCTGTATTGCCAGAAATGGCGGCCCAGATGGCTGCCATTTCCGGCAGTACATAGGGAGGTTCTCCCACTTTTTTTAGATATTAAAATATTCAATTTTTAGCATTTTACGACAATACCCCTGACTTTAACGGTAATACCCCTGACTTTAATGGTAGAAATGAATGGAAATCGATATAGGGACCTCAGGTGTAACACTGTTGAAAGGTTAAGGGCCCCCAAGACTAAAATTAAAGGTTGGGGACGTAATCTCAACAAATTTAAAAGGTTGGAGACACTAGGTATAATTAACCCATAGATATATGACAGTGAATAAATATATAAATTAATAACTAACACATGTAAATGTTTGGAGATGAAGTTAAAAAAAAAAAAATTAGATGAACCCCAAAGATTTTAAAGCATCAAAGCAAAAAATATTCTAATGACTAATGAGTCTAAACACTTAAGAGCTTGTTCCCTAGAACTTTATGAAAAAATAAAAATTTATTGAATTAATATCAGTCACATATTTTTCGTAAGAAAAAAAAAACAAATTTTCACACTTCTTAATAATCTTTCTTTACATTCTCATCACATATTCTCATCTCTCTTTTACATAAATATCTAGATAACAAGTTGTAGGATTTTCTCTGCCTCCAAAAACGCTCACCCATGCGTGCTCGGAAATTTTTAACCCGCCCAACAATTACCCAAATTTTACACAATAATTTCTTCTCTTTTGGCATAATAATTTCTATCTCCAAAAACGCTCACCCACTCTAATATTCTCATTAATACTAGATGTTTTTCAAGCATGGATAGAGTTATAATGTACATTCATATCAAAATTGATTTGTGAATATAGACATTATGTCAAAAATAAAATACAACATACTAATTGTGTTGTATAAAATTACGAATTGATATGCAAATTACAATTCGCCGTGGAATATTTGTCGTAAAATGCTTGAGTACATAATTCTAGTCTCCTTTAAACACGACGTGCAAGTTCACATCCAACCTATATAAAGTTGTAATAAGTAGTAATCAAATAATTAGGGGTGACAATTTGACTCATCGTCCCATAAACCTCTGGAGATCTGTCCCTAATAGGACTGACTCGCCACGGCTAATCGGGGCAAAAGGATAGGTATGGAGTAACATTTTCTACCTCATTATGGGTCCTGGGCGGGTACGAGGTTGGACCCGTCCCATAAACCCTTGACCCACTAAGCATGTTCTTGTTTTTTATTTCTAGTAAATTTAATTCTAAAAATGTATATAAATTATTAGAGATGGCAATTTATTTTTATTTTTTCATTATTTTATTTTTTAAAAGGATTTTTCTATTCAATTGAAAAAATTATGTTATTATATTAGGTAATGTTGGGAACTTTAAAATTTTAAATAAAGGTTTTGTTTTACTCTAAGTTCATCAATTAATAATGTGCCGCACATAACATTAATTGAAATGTGAAAAAATTCATAAGTCATGGTGGCGTCCCACCCCGCCCCATGACCCGATTTGTCTAGACCCGCCCTATGAATTTGTAGGTTTCGAACGGGGCTAGGGTGAGTCCAGGACTTGTGAGGCGAGCCCAGGGTATGGCTAACCTGCCTCCATTGCTATTCCTGCAAATAATCATATCGCAATCAACTATTGCAATTATGAATTTAGCCTCTCATTCGTGCGTTGTACAAGAAGACAAATTTTCAAAAAAGTTCAATAATAATTAATAAAATATTAGATAAATACATGATATCAGATTTGTCTAACAAAAACAATAAATATACAGTTTTGATTTAGTATTTAACGCGTTAAATTAATATTTTATTAATAATATATTAATAGTTGCCAGCTTATGTAGTCGATTAATCCTTTATTATATTTCACTTCTAAATCATCTAACTAATTTAATAATATTAGTTAACAGTCAAATAATATATATCAGGCATGTATATATCCGTATTCACTCTATATCCGTTCAGATAAAAATTTTCATACTCATAAAAAAGTACCCTCCCGACGTACCTTTTTAATGGTTAAAATTCATAATTGATAGTTATAATTAAAATATTAAATAGAGATATATTTGTAAAGAAATGCAAATTAAATTTTTTTAATATAAATGGAGACCATGTATGCGAGACACTCTGAAAAGAAAAATAAGATTAGATAATAGGAATGGAGAGAGTAATTTTTTTTAGTGGTGCCTTTTTTTCTTGTGGACTTTGTGTCTCTCTTTGTTTATAAAATTTTAGCTAAAATCCATTCTTATCTTCATTAAATTAAAATATTAATAAATTGGTATTCAACTTGTACGTTGCACATGGAGATAAATTCGCAATGTTTCATATAAAAAAATTCATTACATAAATTTCAAAAAACAATGGATGGTCGCAATAATAATTAAATCAAATAAAATAATTAACAACATGAATTCAGTCGATATTTTGAAGGCTTCACATTTATGGAGAAAAAAGACTAAAAAAGTAAATTATTTACATCCTCTACAATATAATCGTTGCATTGCAACATGAATGATATAGAAACAAAGATTAAAACGATAGTTACAAAGATTTTCAAGTTAGATCATAGATGTTAAGAAAATAAAATTTAGGTAGGTATTATTATGACAGAATTACAATTTGTGCCTTTAGCTGTTGATATGACGCAAATAAATGAATTTTTATTGGAAAAAAGAGAATAATTTAATTGATTTACTCCAAGTTATTCGTTTATAATATAAGTTATTTTGAAATAGGTTTTCAAGCTATTCTGAAATAAATTTTGATTCCATATTATCAAACACTCTAGGAAGGAAATTTTAAAAATCAAACAATATATGAATAATAAATAAATAAATAAATAAATAGAGAAAATACTAAACAATTAGTTTTAATGCCTGTATTTTCGAATAATTCAGTAGCGAGCAGAATAATTTAGAAATTACTAATCTATAAGAAATTAGGCAGTTACTCGCCATTAAATTTATATCAGTAGTGGATAATAAAAAATTATAAAAAATCAAAATTATATATAAATGCTAAAAAAATATAAATGAGCAGATTAAAATAAAAAAGGAATATAAAAAACTAATAAACCAATATAAATTATTGAAAAATCGTGATGAATATCCAAATAAGAAAAGTTTAAATTTTAAAACTCGAAAATGCGTCTTATAAGTTTTCCAAAATTTTTTTAATTTCGTTTTAATGTAAGTGTTCCCTTTTTTGCACTATCTAGATTAGTTATTTAATTTTGTGTTGACAAAACTTGTATATTGATAAAACTATACTAATTCTAAATTGTTCTATATTCAGAAGACTTCCACTAAGAAACGATCATGGAGATCAATAGTGGTTGAGTTTTAATTTCTTTAACAAAAAAATAGTTTTTTTATTTACAGATCTAGAATTTTATGTGTAGCTAGCAGCAACGTAAATTTTTGTAGACAATAATTTTAAAAAGTTTATCCAACTGGAATAATAGTAAAGAACAATACTTAAAATGTAATGCCCCGTGCCCTGTAAGAACTGCACCAAGATGCACAAATATATATAATCACTACACCCGTACAATATATAAAAGTATTACATAAACTGTAATGATTTGGAGAAATTTTAATTTAAGTTTATGATTTCTATGCAATCTGCGACGTCAAATAATAAATAATAATAATATAAATAGTAATAATATAAAAGTGACATTTTTTGGGGTGATTTCCGTAGATTCAAGGACTCTAAAAAAGGAAAATGTGAAAATTACATGAAGATAAAATTTTATGATTTTAGAAGGGGAGGAATTATGAAATAAATTTTGAATATTATGGAAAAATTGAATATTGAGAGGATAAGGGAAAAATATATGAAATCACAGTAATTCAAGGGAAATGTGCGTCTTTAAGGGTAACTTATGTTAATTGACGGAGCATCAGTTTCATTCACTCATTATGGGAACTAGATTTTCACCCTATAAGTTGCACGGGAGATTTAAAACAAATTATTTCTTAAATACTGGCATAAAAATACGATTTATATATATTAAGCACATATAAGTGTGATTTTCCATAGTGTATTGCGGTTAAACACATAAATTAAGTTAATATAGTGATTCAAAATATAAATTTATAAAAAAAAAAAAACTACATATTAAATATTGTATTCATAAACACTGAGTAAATAAGAATTATCCTAATATAAATTTCGAAATGCTTCCTTATATACTATATTTAAAGTAGATTTCGCGGACGACTATCATCACCACATATCAATATTTTCAGACCTTATCGACTGGTAACTTTAGAAACACCGATATAAAATTGTCCATGAGTAAAGATCGACCTTGGCAAATACATACCAACATGTGAGAGTGGCTGTGTCCGTTTCTTGTTGATAGCCATTGCATACGATACCATCAACGGAAACTGACGTCTTTGAAAGGTAAGGTAGTCTTGCATCAGAAGGAGTCAATGATAATCTTGGAATAGAAAAATAGCATTAATCCTAGCAATATGTAAGTATTTCTGTAGACATCAAAATTTTTATTAAATTATTTAAATTAATTGGGCAGGATTAATTTTATTAATCCAATTAAGTCTTAAAAGAAATAGCCAAGTCTTGCAAGAAACCACTTAATGATTAAGGGCCCATTTTGTTTAAAAGCCCACTCGAAAGCCCATTAGACTTCTCTAAAGGCCTATAAATACCCTCATTCATTCATTTCTAAAGAGGAGAAGATAAAAACAAGGAAAATTCTCTAAAATCTGCTAAGTTCCTAAAACTACAAAATAAAGTCTAGAAAGAAGAAAACCCGGAAGCAGAAGTCAAGAAGAGGAATCAAAAGACAAAGTCTTTGAGGTTCTTCATCTTCTTCAAGTCGAAATCAAGTCTTCAAGTCCAAAACAAGAGATCAAGTCAAGAGATCAAGTCTTCTCCACATCAAGTCCAAGCTTCAAGTTTTCAAAGTTGGAATCGCCAATCAAAAGGATTTGCAACCTAGCAGTGACAAGAGTATCAATCCACTTCATTTTATTAAAGTCTTGATTTATAACAATTTCTGTATTATTTATTTTAATTTAATACACGAAATTTATTATTACAAATTTCTTGGCACGCTTAGTGGGACACTCTTGCCTCTCATCTCTCGATTCCATCAAATCTATCAATTTCAACCATCAAGAGTGCAATGACAAGTGACAAGGTTAAGGAAATTATAACTCCCTTAGAGGAGACAGTTGCTGACATCTTTCACTCAACACACGCCTGGACAAGAATTGGAGAAACTCGATTGGTTTCACCATTGAGAAATTTCTCTAAAAAAGGTTTTAAGTCCATTAAAATCAAAAAAAAAGTTTAGGATCAACATCAGCTAAGTCTCAAGACTCAGGAAAAGGCCCTAGTTTAGATTCTAAGTCAAGCAACGGATATGTTTCCAGGTCCATTCAGCCGAATTCACCGCCACGGAAATGGGGTGACTACAGTACTTCTGATGAATCTCTGGAGCTAGTGATGGTCACAGAAGTAAATCCAACTCCCAATGATCAACTACAACAAATGGCTTTGGCCATTAAAAAGTTGACTGAGTCCTTAGAAGAGAAGGACGCCTAATGTGTTGTACTTATGCAAAAGCTGAAGTTTCAGAACCCCAGAAAATCCAAGTTTATCTAAACCCGCGGATCCAAAAATTCAAGAGCAACAACAAAAACAAGATCAACATGATAGGGCCATGGTGGAAAATTTTTTGCGTGATGCCACTCAAGTCTCCATGGGCACTCTATCTGTCCAATAGCTTCAGACATGATTGCTGACACCATTCGAGCCCAATACAGAGGTTCACCACAATCTTCCATGGTATATGCAAAACAATATACACACTGAATTGATGAAATGAGGATGCCACTCGGTTATGAACCACTGAAGTTTCAATACTTTGATGGAAAAGGCAATCCAAAGCAACATGTTGCACACTTCATTGAAACATGCAACAATGCCGGAGATCGGAAGAGCGTCGTCAAGTAATTTCTCTGCTCACCCAAAGGTACGACATTCAAATGGTATACTGATCTCTCAATAGGTTCTACTAATAGTTGTGATCAACTTGAGTGTGAATTGCTCACTCCCTTTTATAGCACTAGGCAGACAGTCAGTTTACCAGAACTCACAAGAACTAAGCGGAATAAGGATGAGCCAGTTGTGGAATACATAGAGCGCTAGAGAAACCTTGTTCTAAATTGCAAAGAACATATAAGTGGGTCATCTTCTATTGACATTTGCGTTCAAGACATGCATTGGGGGTTACTTTACAATCTTTAAGCAAATATACCTCACTTATTTGAAGAGTTGGCTACTCGGGCTCATGAGCTTGAACTACAGATTGCAAGGCATGGAAGCTATTTGAAATCAAAGAAAATATAAGGTTTGGCCTTCAATTTCCTACAGAAAAGTTAAAGGCATTTGAAGGGGAATCTTCTAGAAAGTCTTCTTGTGTCTCGCCGACAAATGCTGAAGCTTCAAAGAAAGATTTGACTATCCCTGTACCTAGCATTCCCAAGATACTTCTACTAGATGAGCTGGTTTAAAGTTCAAAAGCTGGTATCACTGTGATGATGGTTCCAAACATCTGTAAGCTTACAGCTTCTAGTTCATCACAAAGGGAAGCTTCGGGTTCAAAGGTAACTGAAAAGCCAAAGCAGATATTTGGAGGACACTATAATCCTTGAGCTCAGAAGCTGCTAGAAAATGCTAGATTCAGAAAAGGAAAACCTCGAAAACTAGGCAATCTTGATGCTATCCTCTCTAATGGATATACAAATTCAGATAAAAGATTTGGATTAGGATACAGTCCTGATCCACCAAAACAAATTAAAATTAAGAAAAAGGCCTCTGAAAATCCTATCATGATCCAGATCTTTGAAGTTCCGAATGAAGAGAAAAAAGAAGAAAGATCTTCAGTTTTTGATCAGATTCGAAATGAAGATGTTAGAGTCTCGGTTTTTGAAAGACTAAAAGCTAAGCTTTCTACCTTATCAAGGTCAAAAGGCAATTCATCTATCTTTCAAAGGTTAGATAATGGTTCTTCCAAGCTTGAGGACCCAAATAGTGATTCATCTGTTAAACCTAAGCCTGTTCAAAGATAATTTGCATTCTCTAGACTTGGAGTCAAAACTTATTACCAGAATTTGAAGCCTCATCAGTCAAGAAGAAGACGTAGGAGTAAGAAGTCTATTCTGAAAGATGACATTATCAAGGAATAATTCTCAGTCAATCATATTGATTTCTAATTAACAATCAAATTCAGAAGTCAAGTTAGATGATTCTACTAGAGTAGATGAAGCTGAACCAGCTCCACCAACACTTCAGGATGGAGGATAAGCTACAGTAGATGACTTAAAACAGTTAAACTAGGGAAAGGAAGAAAAGCCAAGACCATTCTATGTTAGTACTTTTCTCAGCTCTGAAGAAAAGGCTAAATATTTCAAGCTACTGCAAAAGTTCAAAGACGTCTTTGCCTGGTCCTACAAAGAAATTCCATGATTGGATCCCAGGGTTGCGGTACATCATCTTTCGGTAAAACACGGCATCCATCCAACCAAACAGCCACAAAGAAGATTCTGGCCAGAATTAATTTCATAAATAGAAGTTGAGGTTAAGAAGCTGATCGAAGTGGGATTCATCTGTGAAGTAAATTATCCAACATGGATCGCCAATATTGTTCTGGTCAGAGAGAAGAATGGCCAATTGTGAATATATGTCAACTTCCGAAACATGAACCAAGCTTGTCCAAAAAATGACTTCCCACTTCTATTATAGAATTGATGGTGGATGCAGAGACTGGATTTGAAACTTTATCCTTTATGGATGGATTTCTGGATACAATCAAATCCGCATGAATCCAAAAGACGAAGAGCTCACAACATTTTGAACTCATAAAGGTATATACTACTACAAAGTCATGCCTTTTAGACTAAAAAATACAGGTGCAACTTATCAGAGAGCGATGCAAAAGATTTGTGATGATATGATGCGCAAATAAGTAGAATGTTATGTCAAATCGAAAAAGAAAGATGATCACCTTAAAAACTTGAGAGTGGTATTTGAAAGACTTCAGCAGTACCAATTGAAGATGAATCCACCCAAGTGCGCTTTTGGTGTTTCTTCCAGGAAATTCCTTGGTTTCATTGTCTGCTATCGAGGAATTGAGATCGATAGCAGAAAAAATGCTTTCCAAAGTCTTCAATATGCCAGGACCAAGAAATTTACATGAGCAGAAAAGTTTTCAGGGAAAATTGACATATATTTGAAGATTCATCTCCAACCTTGCTGGAAGATGCTATCTATTCAACAAGTTTTTGAAGAAAGATATGCCTTTTCAATGAGACGAAGCATGTAAAAATGCTTTCCAAAGTCTAAAGCAGTATTTGTCTCGTCCTCCAGTACTCAGAGCTCCAACCGCTAACTCCGATCTATGGCGGCACAAGATCATTCTTTAGGTGCACTTCTCACCTAGGTAAATGATGAAGAAAATGAGGATGCACTCTATTATTTGAGCCAGACCTTGGTAGGTATTGAATTGAACTACTCACCAACTGAGAAAATATGCCTAGCTCTAATCTTTTCTATCAAGAAATTGAGGCATTATATGTTGGCACATACAGTCAATTTGGTTTCGAGAGTAGATCCATTGAAATACATCATGTTGAAACCTATTCTTTCTAGAAGGATAGGAAAATGGGCACTTTTGCTGTCTGAGTTTGACATCAAATTTGTCCCTCAGAAGTCAGTTAAAGGACAAGCCTTGGCAGATTTTCTAGCTGATCATCCAACTCCAACTGAATGAGAATTTTCTAAGGATCTTCCAGACAAAGAAGTCTTCTGTGCTAAAGTCATCCGCTCATAGAACCTATTCTTTGATAGAGCAGCCTAAAGGTATGGTGCTGGGTTAAGAGTTGTGTTTGTAACTCCTCATGATCAAGTCATGCCATACTCTTTTATTTTGACAGAAACTTGTTCAAACAATCTCGCAGAGTATCAGGCACTCATCATTGGCTTGGAAACAGCACTAACTATGGAGGTAAAACAACTTGATGTTTTCAGAGACTCTATGTTGATAATTAATCAAATTTCATCTGAGTATAAAGTCTGAAAGCCATAGTCAAAACCCTACCACAAATATGTATCAATGCTTGTGGAACGATTTGATTCAATTAAAATTCAAATTCATTCTAAGAAGTGAAAATAAGGAGGCAGATGCTTGGGCTTACTTAGCGACTGTCTTGGCAAAATCTGATGAAGACGCTACCCATTCAATATTAATTGCTCAGAGATGGGTGATTCCTTCATTACAGCCTGAAGAATTTGAAGAAAATAATAGTGTTGAAGTCGCCAATGAAAAAAAAAAGATTGGAGACAGCCCATTGTTGACTATAGTCAACATCAAAGACTACGTAATGATCCGCTTCGAAAGACTGAAATTCAAAGATGAGCTGCTCGATTCGTCTTTTACAAAGACATACTCTACCGGAGATCATTCGATGGAGTTTTCCTTCATTGCCTAAATGATGAGGAAACACTCCACAGTTTGCAGAAAGCTCACTCGAGAATATGTGGTGCTCATAAGTATGGGCCAAAGCTTCATTTCCAGATAAAAAGAATGGGACACTACTAGCCTACTATGGTACAAAACTCCATGGACTACGCAAGAAAGTGTGAAACCTGCCAGGTCCATGCAAATTACACACATCAGCCTCCTGAACCATTGCATTCGACAATAGCTTTTTCGCCATTCGATGCATGGCGTCTTGATGTGATAGGACCAATAACTCCAAAATTTTCAGCTAGACACTCGTACATCCTGGCCGCGATAGACTATTTCTCTAAGTGGGCTGAAGCTATTCTATTGAGGGAAGTAAAGAAGGAAAATGTAGCGGACTTCATTTGCATTCAGCTCATCTATCGATATGGGGTTCCAAGGCATATCATCACCGACAATGGAAAACCTTTCTGCAACAGCCACATAAGTAATTTATATGCCAAGTACGGGTTCCGACAATACAACTCTTCCATGTACAATGCTGCAGCCAATGGTCTCATAGAAGCATTTAATAAAACACTGTGCAACCTGTTGAAGAAAGTTGTATCCAAGTCTAAAAGATTGGCATGAGAGAATTGGAGAACTTTTATGGGCATATCGCACTACTTATCGGACTCCGACACATGTTTCTTGTTATGCTTTAGTGTATGGAGCAGAAGTTGTCCTGCCTTTAGAGTGTCAAATCCCATCACTTCGGATTGCCATTCAAGAAGGATCAACTGTCGAAGAAAATGTCCATCTTCGACTTGAAGAACAAGAAGCTTTAGATGACAAAAGCTTGGAGGCACAAATGCATCTAGAATGCTACCAAGCACGGATAGCAAAATCTTTTAATAAAAAGGTAGGTCATTCTAAGTTAAGATCTAGTGCTTTCAGTCCGTAGGCCAATAATTATTTCCAGGAAAGCAGGGGGCAAGTTTCAGCCTAAATGGGATGGTCCACACCTCATAACACAGGTCTTCACAAATAGAGCCCACAAGATTGTTGACAAAGACGGATTGCAAATAGGACCAATCAACGGAAAATTCTTAAGTTTTTCTTTATTTTTCCATTGTATTAAAAAAATCGCACTTGCTCCTAGCTCGTAAGAGGATAAACTGTGAACGGCTAAAGTAAACTAAATAAAATTTTCCTTTTGAAGTGAACTACGTTTTGACTTGATCCCTTCAAGGGTACGTAGGTAGCTTAGATAAAAAAAGTTGTTAGTCCAAGTTCAGTTTTATATATATTAAAAAAAAGTTTGTTGAAACTTCAAAAAGAAGAAATAAATACAGGGAAAAAGATGACCAATAAAATTCATTTTTATTAAAACTTTCGAGTTTGTACAAGACTAGGAAAAAAAGAAAAAGAAGTATACACAATGTTTTAAAGTTTTTCTAACTGTCGTAAGAGTTCTTCCTTGAGAGATTCTCTTTCTTGGTCAATGTCTACTACTAAAGTGCTGTCTCTTATTAGTATTTATTCCAATGAGGCCAAAGCATTTTCAATCCTGCTCACCTCTTCAGTGTTGGTTTGAAGTTCTTCATTGACCCGGTTAAGATCCAAAAGCTTAAGGAAGCTGAAATTATCTTCACCGCCTTCAAATTATTGTCCAATTTTAGTAAAAAAATCTTCTTTATGGTGAAGGAAAGGTTGAGGATCATTTCGCAAGCGATTGACAATCACACGGCTGATGTTGATTGACAATCACACGGCTGATGTTCTGAATATTTCTTTCCTACTATATGAGGTATTTTTTGAACCCACACCTTAAAGTTTCTGTAAGTTCAAGCTTATGGTATTTAACCATAGCATCTCGAAGTGATTGGTTCACATAAGCAAAATTCTCAGTTACATCTGCTAGAAATCCAGAAACAGAAGAACATGTTGGTCTAACTTCCTTGTTAGCTGAAGAAATTCTTGCTAAATTTTGCGAAGGGCGATCATTAGAGACAACTAGTTCAGCTCTAGTAGGTTTGATAGTTTGAACACTGGAAATCACTTCAACTTCACCATCAAAGATTTTTTCAATGTTGATATTTTTAGGTGCGGGCTCTAAAATACCACCACCAATGCTACTTGGATATCAGCAAGGAGGATTCTTTGTAAAGTTAACTTCATCAATCCCGTCAAGTACAGCGATCCTATCTTCGCCAACTTGTTCCAAAAAAGGCTTGAAGTAGGCAAACGTAGATCTTGGGGAATTTCCAAAAAATCTTAACAAAAAGAATGGTGAATCAAGAAGAAGAGAAACATAGTTTGTTGTTACTATCTTTTCACCGTAACCAAAAAAGGGGATTTACCTTTATTCCAAGGTGGCATTCCTGTGTCTTGATTTTCTTCGTAGTTTTCATCTAGGATACTTAAGTCAAATGGATGAGTCAAGGTACTGGTAATTTCAGTTGTATGCCCGACGTTCTGAGCCTTTCTTGGTCGTTCAGTTCACTTCCGATGGCATACTTGACGAATGGTGGCCTACAATAAAGTTTCATATGTTAAGTATATTGCATATGGAAAAAAGAGGAAGAAAGGAAGGGAAACATTCCTAATCGTTGTAAGAGCTAGTTTTTGAAGTTGCATCAGCCATGGGATTCGAAGAAGGAAAAACCACCTTGGATTGAAGGATTAACTTGAGCTTCGTTTTACCTCCATCATTCAGAACATCGGACTTCCTTTTCTCAGGAATATATTCAGGAACCGGTTGAGTGGGATCAACTTCTGCATCTTCATCATCATCCAAAGACTCTTGTGTAGGCGGAAGTTGAACAAGCTCAAAGTTATTCCTTTTACTAAAAGCTAAAACTTTAGTGAGAATACTCTTCAGTTTGGGAAGTACATTCTGGTCCCACTAGTTTCTCCATTCCAGTTCAACCTCAGACTGAATGTTAGTGATAGATGGTGGAATGTGATACGCACATCTACTTTTAACCTTGAGTTAATAGAAGCCAAGCATGGTAGAGAACTAGCGTATTCACTGGAAAAATCATATCATTCAGTTTCCTGGGTACACCTGGAAAATTTTGTCTGAAGCCCTATTGTTGGGAAAATCTATGAGGATTGTAAGACTTGAGGATGTAAAATGAAGTGGCATGGCGGTAGGAAAAAAACTAGGTCTAATGCTGATAATAAAACCTGTAGAGTCAGGGGATCTAGTATCGTTATCTATCTTGATACCAGTATTCTGAGGAATAGGATGTGGAATGCAACAGAAATCCTCACTGCCCATATCTCCTCTGATAAGTTCTCTAAAATTCGGTACTGCTAGTTCCCAAGGTTGCAGATCATTCAGTGCTCCAACATATCGAGATCGGATGGGACGATTATAAGACTTGTCTATGATGCTAAAAACTCCTCGGGTCAAAAAGGATGCATCCCAAGCATATAAAAAGTGTCCTACAAAAAAGTACTTGGTTGCTTTACTCTTGCGGCCGAGGGAACAATCTGATATCTTTGTAAGCCCCCTATAAATGTTGGCCAAAATGGGAAGAGCTAAGCTGAATGTAATTCTAGAAGCCATTCTAGAAGCTGCTTTAAAGGTTGCTGGACGGAGATATTCATCTTTGGAAGGGAAGATGAATCGACGAAGCCAAAGTGAAAGGTAAGCGGCTACCTCCCGTTCTTCCTTTTCATCTGGAGACAAATGAAATTTCAGCTCAGACCAGTGATTCTCATTCCTATGTTCAAGTCTTTCTGGCTTGTCAACAACTAAGGTTCTCTTAATCCCTATTGTTGCTGCTTTTTGCTGTCCTTTAGATGGCTTCAAAGCCATTGCTTTCTTAAAACCTTCGCTTTTCCGAGGATTTGAAACATATTCCGACTCTTGAAACCAAAATTCAATCCAGTCAGCATGACGAATATGATCAACATTCTTCTTGTGGGCTAACCATGCATAAGCTTTGAAAAGATATAGGCACGACTTTGGGAGTAAGGTTGTGAGTTCTGTAAATGTCAGAACCACCTCTTCATAATATTCTCATTGAATTTCAAGCCCCGGTATCTCTTGAATGTCCCAAAGTGAAATGCCAATTTCACCTTGTGCAGTAATGAAGGTGTTGGTGTTAGCACACCACGATTCACAAAGTGCTCTAAAAGCAGTTCTGGGGCGAGAATATTCTTTTGCAGCCTGACGGATAGCATGAGCTAGTCCAGTAAATTTGTTCTTGTAAAGAAGATCACATGTCTAGATAGACCATTCCCAAAACTTAGGAAGATAAGAAATTGAGCCACATGATTCAATTGTATTTCCCCATTTCACAAGCTTTTGAGAGATTCTCTAAGCCAGGACTGCATGTGGAACGCATGTTGCAATGTGAGTATGATCAAAAGGAAAATTCAAAGAAGGATGATGTTTGGGGCCAGTTGTATGCTTTTGAGCTGCAGTAAGAACTTTCATGTACATGTTCGCCGAGGGGATTGTCATTGATGCTTGAACAGCAATTTTCAATGGGCCTGTGAGTCTGAAACATCTTTTCCTTTGGAATTTGTTTTGGCCATCTCGGGAAAAAATGAACAAAAGGAAAAAAAAATTAAATTAATTAATTAATTAATTAATGAAATAAATACAATATTGAAGCCATCAAATTAACTATCCAAAAGAAAAAAAATAAAGTAAAAAGTAAGTCTACAAAACTAAAAAACCAACAAAATAAAAAAAAAAGATTCCATTCTGAAAAAGATTCCATTCTGACTTTCCATCTACTGTGTAAAAAGAAAAAAAGAAAATTTTTTTTATTAATTTATGTTTTGAAAACCAAGTGAATTTCCATGAATACAAGATTAACTGTATTCCGGATTCCAAAATTTTTAAAGGCCTTCAAGTCCATGAATACAGAGCAAAGTGTATTCTAGATCCCAACTTTTTAGAAGCCTTCAAATTCTTCACCCTTGAAAATCAAGTGAACTCCTGTGAATACTAAAAGTATTTGTATTTGGGATTCCATATTTTGCGAATCTTCAAAAATTGTCATCTTCAAGAAACTAATGGACATTCATAAATACTAAATTATACGTATTCCGAATTCCAAGTTTAATAACTTCAAAAAATCTTTCATTCCTAAAATTATAGGTGTTCCATTAATACTATGGTAAAAGTATTTTGAATCCTAGTCTTTCAAGTCTTCAAAAAGAGTATCTTCCTAGAAATATAAATCTTCCAAAGATACTTAAAACAGATCTTGGACCTCAAATTTCTAAGTACTCTCACAATACTTGCAATTTAAAAAAAAAAAAGAAATTTTGGACATGAAATCACTGGAAACCAAATAAATTAGAATCTTTAATCATCAAATCAAGGCAAAAGATGGAATTTGATGCAATTTCCTCTTGCACGTCCAAGGTAAAGGAAATTGATAATTTCAAGAATTCATGGATCATGTCATGATCTGATGAAATGAAAATATTAATTAATTGGTCTGTTGATTTCATCTTCTCTCTTCGAAAGCAAGAAGAAAATTCACTTCCTTCACGTGTGGAAATTCTTGTTTCAAAAGAACAAATCAAGAAGGCAATAATCTGAAAATTATTTTCGAGCTAGAAGAAAATCAAGATGAAGCTAGAGAGTTTCTCACTATCTTAGTTGGTAAATAATATGTGAAGAACAAACCGTTGGACACATATTTATCCGTCATACGTTTAAAAAACTCATGAAGAGTCCTAAGGAGGGTGGGTTCTAGTTGTTGATACAATCTGGTTTTCATAATTAGCCGAGTATATGTTTTTAAGATAGAAGTCCATTGCCATAGGGATTTGCAAGAGAAATCAAATTCTTGGACTTTTTGTTTCCACATGAGGAATAATTGAATTTTGGGAATTAATTGAAGGGTAAGCTTAATGAGCTTGCTGATCTCACATAAATTCCTCTTAACAACCCATAATTTCAGCCACAAAAAAAAAAGGGAACGAATAATAATTCAATGAAGCAACGATAAGTAAAGGAATTCATTTTTTTCCCTAATGGGTTTACAATTCAAAATTAACTTTAAATTTCTCAACTCAAATATTAAAAATCAAGATTTATCCATTTATTTTATAATAAATTGATAAATCTTGAGGGCATATGTAGATATCAAAATTTTTATTAAATTATTTAAATTAATTGGGCTGGATTAATTTTATTAATCCAATTAAGTCTTAAGTGAAATAGCCAAGTCTTGTAAGAACCCACTGAATGATTAAGGGGCCCATTTTGCTTAAAAGAACACTCTAAAGCCCATTAGACTTTTCTAAAGGTCTATAAATACTCCCATTTATTCATTTTTAAAGATGAGAAGATAAAGACAAGGAAAATTTTCTAAAATCTGCTAAGTTCCAAAACTACAAAACAAAGTCTGGAA
This sequence comes from Nyctanthes arbor-tristis, assembly GCA_963692815.1. NCBI lineage: Eukaryota > Viridiplantae > Streptophyta > Magnoliopsida > Lamiales > Oleaceae > Nyctanthes > Nyctanthes arbor-tristis. The sequence continues at coordinate 59,522 of CAVNYN010203769.1, read as the reverse complement.
AGAAGAAAAGTCGAAAGCAGAAGTCAAGAAGAGAAATCAGAAGCCAAAGTCTTTGAAGTTCTTCATCTTCTTCAAGTTGAAATCAAGTTTTCAAGTCCAAAACAAGAGATTAGTCAAGAGATCAAGTCTTCTCCACATCAAATCCAAGCTTCAAGTCTTCAACGCTGGAATCGCCAATAAGAGGATTTGCAACCTAACGGTGACAAGTGCGTCAATCTATTTCATTTTATTAAGGTCTTGATTTATAACAATTTTTGTATTATTTATTTTAATATACGAAATTTGTTGTTACAAAGTTCAAACATACCTTGTGCGACACAATTAAAGGAAATCAACTTTTTTCAAACATAATGGGCAATATTGCATCGGAAGGGGTCAACGGCGTACTTAAAATGAAAACTTTTTCACCTGGATTAATTAGATAATAATTAGATAATAAAATCTAATTAGCTTCCAAAGTACGCATATCAGGTCGTCTACTAATTAATCTTGTTTAGTTATATAGACATGTAGTATGATCAATCTTTGTATCTATTCACATTTTCAATCATTTAAATTTTGACTAATAGGCCCAACCGTCTGTTGGTGAGTGTAACTTTAACACAACTAAACCCCTTTAAAAATTTTTATTTTAAAACGCAACTAACCCAATGTAATGAAAAGCCCATCATAATTGTCAACATTTATAAGCAAAACACAAAGTCTATTTGATGTGTATAATGTGTCTAAAAATATTTAAATAAATTAAAAAAATTAATTTAGTTGCAATTATATGATAATAAATGGTTGCCCGCACCAAACCACAATGATTAAATAAATTCTAATTTTAATTAATTAGGCTTAATAAACCCTAGTCAACAATCAGATGAATTAATTGACAAAGGGTATCCAATTAGAATACTTCAATGCAATCTAATTAACACTTCAATACCAGTACGAATATTGGAATACCCAAACACAATCATTTACCACTTCGATTTTTTATTTATTTATTTTTAGGACACTACAATACCAAATTCCTCAAAGGGACCTTGAAATTCACGATACAGCCACAAATAATTATATAAATTATCATTGATGAATAATTATACAAATCATTGTCTTCTTCTCAGCAATAAAATGCACAGATGGTAAAAGTAATTGCTGATGCAGATGGAAACCATCAAGAAAAAGAGCAAAAAAAAAAAGGGGCCCACTAATTTAAGGATTCCATAAGAATAAAATATTAAATAAAACTAATCGCTGAAGATGAAAACAACAGAGATAAAGGAAAAGGAAAGGCCCACTAATTAGGATTTCATAAAAATAAAATATTAAATAAAACTAATTAAAAACGGGTTAATTAAAAAACATTATTAACCTAATCAAGTGGACAAATGGCTGTTACCGCATATGTACCCCCGTAGAATTTAAAAAGTCAAAAATACCCTCATTTTTCTCAATTTGGATAGGAAAATTGCGGTATATTTGTACTGCAGACTAGTTTCCTATTAAGTATATATAGATTACTATGTTTTCATAAATTAAATAAATAAAATAAAAAAATAAAACTAATTGGGGCACCATCGATAGATGTAGTAATCTAGCTCAAATTATTGTGCAACATCATGATAACCCGTTTCAAATTATTATGCAACATTATGATGAAGTCAGCAAAATTATGGTGGAAAAAATTGTAATTGAGATTTCAAATCTAAATCCAATTGAAAACTCTTGTATTATATATGATATGATGATATGATATGATGACAAGATTTCTCATCTCATCATTAATTGATACCACGTTGATTCACCAATTATTGTACTAGCGAGATAGTGAAATTCCTAAATTTTACAAAATGTCTCCCACGTTTACAAAGCGTTAACACAGTCGTCTATATTCCCTTTTTTTCTCTCTCCCTTCTTTTTGGGCCCTAATACAAGTAGGCCTAGGCAAAAAACCCATGCCTGAACAGGTAACTCGAACATGACCCAAATATATTCAAACCCGGTCGGGTAGTGAATAAAAATTATGCCTGAACGGGAACTCGAAACTAAACGGGTTTGGACGGGTTTTGTGTTTGAGTTAAAACCCGAAAAACTTGAAAAAACCTGAATATTTTTTTTTACTCCCAAAATTTTTAAATTCAAATTTCTAATTAATATTATCTCAATCCACAAAATCATCTCCTTTATTTCATAATCACTTATTCACATCATTATTACACTTGTCTCCACCACACACAAAGAATAAAACTCTATATCTGTGTAAGATATGTGAATTTATCGTTTTCTATGAGGATTTTTCTAGTTTCTATATATACACTAATGTGATTTGTGTAAAGACAAATTTTTTTATTAATTACTTGACAATGCGGTGAGTTTATGGTAAGAGTAAAAGTATAAAATTAGAATATAAATAAAGTTAATTAGCCAAACGTTAGTGTCTAATTATTGCATTAGTAGTATCTAATGTTATTATTTTCATTTAATCGTATTATATATACTTTAATTTTTTTTATTCTTACCTATTTAAGTATTTCTTTTTTCTTTTTATGCATTCATATAATATGCGTTAGATATTAATAAAACACAAACAAAATCTAAAGTGTTACCTGAACTCAAAGTGAGACTGAACTCAAATGGGCTTGCCATTTTTAAGACGAACCCAAACCCTAACCGAAATATTTGATCTGAATTTAGTCAATCCAATACCCAAACTTAAAACTCGAACGCCCAGACCTAAACAAGTACCTAATTTTCCAGAAGTTCACATTAAATTTCCCTTTTATTATCCAAAGCAAAAGACAATTTTAACCCTATTTCAAAAGTAGAAAAAAAGCCCCTAATCTCTCTATCTCCCAATATATATAAGGTATACGACAATATCTCTCTCCTCCCTTGCAAATAATAATGATTTATTGTCATATTTTTGGTGGCATTATACTTTAATCAGTAATACCAATTTTAATTTTAAATCTATGTATAAACCCCGTTATTTTTAAAATCCTATTGCCTCATCACGAACAGAACTCAGCTCTTTACGATGTTGAATTATTGGTTCACAGTGAGAGAAAGGGCCAAATGAGTCGGTTGCAAAGTTTGACTTTTCAAACCATTGAAAGAAAAGTACATAACTAAGAAACATAGGAAGCAAGTTGGTAATTTCTCTGGTAATTCACAGATTATTTTCTGTGTCCTGAGTGCCCTCTCATCTTATATAAAAGGCAACTGGAGAAGGAGACCGGTGAGTGTCTTCTCTTGTTTTGATCTTTGAATACGCCGGCAGAAATTCAGCAGCTGCGGGAGAATTCGGAACCCGCTAAGATTACAGCAAATAACAGTAAAATGGAGAAGGGACCATCAGAAGAAAGCATTGACTTGAACAATAACGCAGGTACGTACGCTTTCGCAACAATAATAAGAATGTTTAAAAAGATAAATAGAATTTTATTATTTTATTTGCTTATTTATTTTTGTTCAGTTTCCTTTTATTGATTTCACAAAATTAGATATTGGCGCATTTGATCAGCATCGCACATCTTTTGTACAAATTAGCCGTTTAAATAATGTACAATGATTTTAGATTTTCATTTTTCCCCTTTTGATTGAAGTTCCATTAGGTGTTTAGGACTCACCAGTCATCAAAAAGACCACAAAAAGTAAACCCAACAAATATGTTTTAAGAAAGAAAAAAATAATAAAAACTGATAATAATAATAATAATAATAATAATAATAATAATAATAATATAATTGGAGAGAGGAAACCATAAAAGACCAAGAGATTTTCTCTCTGTCGGTTTTTTTTTTTTTTAAATAAATTTAGGATCGTTTGGTTATATCTATAAAATCAATTTATAATGAAATTTATAATGAGTGAAAATTAATGGTAGATATTCAATTGAAGTTTTAAATGTGTGGTGATTATTGAGTAGTTGTCAAATCAATAATTAAATCATAGTAGATAAATTTATGAATTACAAAAATAAATTATATCAAACAAGCTCTTAATTTCTAGCTGTGCAAATAAAGTCACGTCAGGCAGATAATAATATTGAAATAGAATAAGCTGCCGAGATCATGAGGAAGAAAAAGAAAGGGAAGAAGAAGAAGGGCATTAATAATAATAATAATGGTGCAGGTAAAAACCAGTTACCTTCTTCCATCTTAATTGAGCTATTTATTACTTTGTAGTTAGGTGTACATGAAAGTAAAATAAGGAAAATTTAGAGCTTGTTTGGCATCTGTTATTTTTTCTATTTATAAACTCACCTATTATTGATTTGACAACTACTCAATAATTGCTACACATTTTAAATTTTAATTAAATCTCCACCACTCATTTTCACTCTTTATAAATTCTCTTTATAAATTCACTTTATAAACTTAACCAAACGCGCTCTTATTTATTTTATTGTTATTATTATTTTATATATATATATATTTTTTTTTTTGAGAAAAAGAGTCGCACATCTTTTGTACAAATTAGCCTTTTAAATAATGCACAATGATTTTATATTTTTACTTTCCCCATTTTCATTGAAGTTTCCACTAGGAGTTTAGGACTCGCCGGTCACCAAAAAGACCACAAAAGGTAAAGGTAAACCCAACAAATCTGTTTTAAGAAAGAAAAAAAATAAGAGCTGATTGATTTTACTATTTCTCATAGTGTAGTGTATTACAGTATAGTATTAAATTTTCACTCGTGCGTTTAAAAGAAATTTCATACATAAAATATAATATACTTGTACTTGTCAAGCTTAATGTTATAAAAAAACTGAAAAACACAACCTGCATGAAATTAAGTGCATCGTATATTTGCAAGTAGCATACAATCAATTCTTTATTTTGTTGATATAGTCTTAAATTCTTATTATTAGTCCATTGATATCTCGATGAATCGATAATTTTTTTATTAATTCTTATTTTTTATTTCTTTTAAAGACAAAAAAACTCGATAATATAATTCTATATTTAATTTCACACTCGTGTATTTACAGACATAATATATATGCTTTACAGTCGTGTATTTTGTGGACATATTATAATAATAAAGTAAAATACAATAGAATAAGAGAATATAAGATCATGAAATTATACAATCGAACAAAGTAAAATTGAAATTCATTAGGCAAATATGAAATATATCTAACCAAAATATAATACGTAGATAGAATCTCAAAAAAATATTAAATTAAATAATTAAAAGGAAAAATATAATATTGAAATCTCTATTGATATAATATCTATTTTCATGTAATTAAAATCTATTAGGCAAATATAATATATATCTAACCAAAATGTAACATGTAGATAGAGTCTCAAAATAAAAATGTTAAATTTAATAGTTAAAAAGAAAAGTATAATAATTGAACCAATAATTTTTTTATTAATTCCTATTTTTTATTTCCTTTAAAGATAATAAAATCTGATAGTATAAAATAATTTAGTTTTACACTTGTGCATTTCACAGACATATTATGCTGACAAAATAAAGTACAATGGAGTAGAGAATATAAAATGATAAAATTACACAATTTAACAAAATTAAATTAAAATCAATTAGACAAATATGAGATATATTTAACAAAATTGTAATATATAGATATAGTCTAAAAATAAAATTATTAAATTAAATGAGTAAAAGGAAAAGTATAATAAAAAGAAAAAGTAATGCTGAAATCAAGATTAATATATTATATAATATATCAATCAAAATGATTTAAAATCAATTAGGCAAATGTGAGATATATCTAATCAAAATGTAATATTTAGATAGAGTTTTAAAATATAAATATTAAATTAAATGATTTAAAAGAAAAAGATGACAATAAGAAAAAGTATAATAGATGAACTAATAAATTTTTTTATTAATTTTTATTTTTTATTTCTTTTACAGGCAATAAAACCCGATAGTGTAATCTATATTAGTTTCAAACTCGTACATTTATGGACCACTATGTTTAATACTTATGCGTTTTATGGACATTTTAAACTGAGAAAGTAAAATATAATATATTAAGAGAATATAAAATCATGAAATTATACAATAAGATATATTAAAATTGATTAAAATTTAACATGTAGATATACCTATGAAATAAAAATATTAAATTAATATATAAATAGAGTCTCAAAATAAAAATATTAAATATAATATGTAGATAGAGTCTCAAAATAAAAATATTAAATTAATTGATTAAAATTAAAAACATAACAATAAGAAAAATTATAATAAATAAACTAATAAATTTTTTTAATTTTTATTTTTTATTTCCTTTAAAGGCAATAAAACCTGATAATATAATCTATATTAGTATCACATCTGTACATTTACGGACTACTATGTTTAACACTCGTGCGTCTCACATACATATTATGCTGAGAAAATAAAATATAATATATTAAGAGAACATAAAATCATAAAATTATACAATCAGACATAATAAAATTAATTAAAATGTAATATATAGATATAATTCTGAAATAAAAATATTAAATTAATATATAGATAGAGTCTCAAAATAAAAATATTAAATATAATATGCAGATATAGTTCTGAAATGAAATATTAAATTAATATGTGGATAAAATTCTAAAATAAAAATATTAAATTAATTGATTAAAAGGAAAAGTATAACAATAAATAAAAGTATAATAATAATATAATAGGGTCATCATCAATTGGTTTTTTAAAGGAGCCAGACAATGAGTGGAAAAATTATTTTTAGTTGAGTCCACAATCAAATTGAGTCAGACAAACTGTTAATTAATATATATATATATATAGTATTAACGTTACTACCCGTGGAAAAAAAGACAATTGATGTAATAATAAAATAATAGATATACTTAACATTATAAGTAATAGTGCAGATGTTGCAAAATAATATAATATACAAATGAAAAAATATATATCTAGTAAGAAAATTGAAAAAAAAAATAAGGATGTAGCATAAAGACATAATAATTAAAGACATAAGGACATAGCATAAAGACACTTGGAAAATAGACACAAGACACGATTTTAAACATAAAGCTCCAGTCATGGTGGTTTTGCGCCAAATTTTCAAGAAAATATGGGCTGGAATCTTGATACTGAAGAAAACAGCCCTCTTTATCCTTTTCAATAGCCCTCTCCACCTCTCATCTCCAGTTCACAATCCAGCAGTAAAGTTTCAAATTTGAAGCCTGAATGCACTCTTAAACGCCATACATCTTGCCATTATCTACTTCACTGCTATTTTGCTTCATCTATTGATTAGATTCCGTCTTAAACCCCCAAACAGAAACTCAGATGAATTGGATAATGGGAGTGCCCTTCAAGGTCAGTTGCGGCAAATATTTCACTTGCATGATGCTGGTGTTGAGTAGTCTTTCATTGATACACTCCCAATTGAAAACTGATAATTATCTTTTCTTTTCTTTCAGCCTCCATGTGAACCTAATATAATAACCAAATTGAGTGGCACTAAATTAGGACAAGACAGGCTCATATGAAAAAGGCCAGGACAAATAATAATTCAGAGAAAAGATGCAGATAAGATGCACAGGCTAAAACAGAGAGGAAACTGATTTTATCATTAAAAAATTCACAAGGAAATGTATGTTCGCCACAAAATTCCTTCTTATTGTTATTCTTTTTTTTTTTTTTATGACGGTATCAAATGAGAAGCTATTCTAATTGAATTTGACTCTCGTATCTCTAGTGGCAGTGAAGAGAATAAGAACTAAGAGGGGTAAATTGAGTAATTCAACAAAAGAACCACAAATTAAATAAGTATATAAAGAAGCATAAACGAAAAGCTCGATTTATTTTCAATTTTCTTCTTGGAAACAAATCAGCAAACTTCCAAGTAATGTAAAGACTACAGAAGCAAGATGAAGGACTAAATAAAGCCAATGTAGTAGAAAATTATGGAGGGAAATTTGCATCAATTTGTATCCAACAGCAGTATCTATCCATAACTCGTAATAAAATCAGGTGTTGCAAACCACTAATCTGCAGTTCCACACCTTCTACTTTTGAGTCTCAGTCAACAGAACCCAATATAAATAGTAATGCATGTAGAATCAGCAGAACTTGTCAATGCTAGGATATAACGGAGTCATATTAGTAGCAGAAGACCCTATAATTGCAATGACAAAACATCACTGAGCTGGCGTCTAAACTTCAATGAAGTGGGTTAAATACCTGAGGCCCAGCGACAAATGGTTGGACAAAATGAAAACTTCGAAGCAAATAAACACAAAGTGTGCTTCATCTCAGACCTGCTCCACAATGACGTTCAAAGAACTACCTTTGTTTGATGAAAAGAGGCCCATTGCACCGAGCTTTGCGAGAATCTCCAATGGCCGAAGACGGCAAGTTCCTAACCAAGGCCTCTGAAGCACCTGGTGCTTGGATCCAGGAGTAATAAAGCAAAATTAGAGCATGACATTTTAAGATAATGATATAATAATCATGACATGAACACCGTCAAAATGATAAATCAAATTTATTAAGTTCATCTGGATAGAGAATTATAGATTGATAAAGCTCCATTAAAGAATGTCTCCCGCCTAAACACAACAGCTTTAACAGTTTTATACAGATATGGTAGCAGGTAATCCACCTACTAATTCTCAGGTTTACTTCCGACCACTCAAACTCCTCTCTGTCATTTTCATCATCATAATATGGTAGCAAGTATCCACCAACTATACCACAATAAAAGTAAATACAAATCAGCAAGTAATCCACTAACTAAATCGTCAAACAAATCGAAACAAATCGAAAAAAAAAAAAAATGCAAGAACCTGAAGTATATAGACAAAACTAAAATTCAGGTACAATTGTCCCCTAAAAAATCCTATTCATAAGAATATAAAATTGCATGTCTACCAACAAAATAGTGATTAGGAGTTTATTCTTTGTCATAATCTCCACAACTATACAAATAGAAAGCCAGACATATATACAAATAATGTCAATATAGTATTGTACACCTCATGCGAAAATGATGTATGCTACATGATAATGGAATTGATTAAAACAGCACAACTCCTCTCATCATATTTGTGAACATTTGATTTTTGCGTAATTCTCTAGCTCATCAGATTTCTCATGTTCACCTCTGACCATTCAAATTCCTCTCTTTCACTTTCATTGTCACTAATATGGTAGCAAGTAATCAACCAACTAAACCACAAAAAAAAAATAATTACAATTCTGGGATTAAACCACAACAAAAGTAAATACAAATCAGCAAGTAATCCACCAACTAAACTACCAAAAAAATATTAAAAAAAAGTGCAAAAACCTGAAGTTAATAGCCAAAACTAAAATTAAGGTACAATTGTCCCTAAAAAAAGTCTTATTCATCAGAATGTAAAATTTCATATGTCGACACCAACAAAACAAAAAATCGAACATTCGTGTCCCTACGTGGCGGCCGTTGTTGAAATTGCAGCCACGTGGGGATCTCTCTACCGTTGAACTTGTTGCGACGGGTATCAGTTTACATGAAATTGATTGGGGTATTGTATAAGAAATTTGCTCCACTCTCTGGCTTCATAAACCCTACTCTTTACTAACACAACTCTCTGACACGGCTGCTGCATTTGACAACGATTGGATTTGTATTTGAATTTCTGATCGAATAGGGAAGAAGAAGAATGAGAAGATGCGAATGAAGTTTCCTTGATTGGCCAGGAAACACTAAACTGCTTTGGTCTCCATAGCAAAGTCGACACCCTTTGGGTTTCTGATGGAGAAAGAGAGACACCCTTTTGGTTTCATTCTACTATATATCTTAAAGCAACTGAGCTTGGACGGCTCTCACATGCAGTTTCCCGTCCAAGCAGAGTTGCTATGGGCTTTTTATTAATTTTTGTTTTTGGCTTAAATTTTTTTGGTTAATTAATTATTGTATTGGAAATTTGGAAATGGCTGTACTTTAAAAATGAGAAGAATGAGAAGACGCGAATGAAGTTTCCTTGATTTGGCCAGGAAACACTAAACTGCTTTGGTCTCCATAGCAAACTCGACACCCTTTGGGTTTCTGATGGAGAAAGAGAGACAATGAGAATAGAGAGAGGAAGAGAAATTATGAGAAGATAAGGGAAAGGAAAAGCTACCGACTTAGGAGAATAGAACCGTCTTCAATGGAGCTGTCTTCAAATTTGTCTCCTATGTAAATTGATTTTCCCAATATACATACACGCTTGTATTAAATTAAGACATCCAGCACATCCTTAATACTAATTACGAAGGCGTGTTGGAGAAGACACCCGGTCGTTGCATAGTAAAATGAACCTATTGCCTTGGGGAAATGAAAGCCGTTGCATAGTAGAGTTTCACTTTTGACCCCAGAAAGCTGCGCACACGTGAAGGTGAAAGCATTTTTAAAGTACAGCCTTTTTCAAATTTCCAATACAGTAATTAATTAACCAAAAAAAATTTAAGCCAAAAACAAAAATTAATAAAAAGCCCATAACAGCTGTGCTTGGGCGGGAAACTGCATGTGAGACCCGTCCAAGCTCAGCTGGTTTAAGATATATAGTAGATAGTAGATAGATAGTAGATAGTTGAAGTAGATATAGTAGATAGTAGATAGATAGTAGAGAGTAGATAGTATAGGTTCATGCACACATAGATTACTGAAAGTGTTCGAATTTTACAAATGACAAGATCCTACATTTTGAGAGTATCCAATTGGTGATCAAGTAAATTACTTGAAATGTTCTAATATCACGTACTTATATGTTATGTTAGCAGATATTGCAATTGAACCATCTCTCTCTCAGAAACAAAATGAAGAGACTGCAAGTTGGAAAGATTTAAGCAAAGAAGAAAAGACAGACATAATGCAGGAAAGTGAAGAGGAAGCAATAGAGGTGGAATTTGAGAAGGCTGTACCCCTGATGCGCACACACGAAATATATTGTCTTTATTGCCGTTTCCAAGTATCAAGTGTCAAACTTGGTCGAAAGAAATCTGAGAAAAAGGTTAAACATTATGGTTCAAAACTGATGCACTTACGTTGTTTCTCATGGTGCTGCTACGGAAAATATTCAGGTATGTGCCTGCAGAGTTATAACTGGTAATCAGAACAGTCTTTATTAGGCACATCTAGGATTTAGTTTCATGCTTCTTTCGATATGTTTTATGATACTTTTCAATGAGGCATGTCATAGACTTAAGTCTTGATTGCAGACAGTTCTTCCCTCAAAGGGTCGGAAATAAGCAGAGTGGAAGCAGTAAAGCTGGAAATCGAGTGGGCAATGGTGATGATGCATAAACACAATATGCATTGCGCTAATTGCAACTCTCAGCTTACCAAAGTCCGTCTCTGCAAGAAAAAACACACAACTGAAAGCCCATCTCTATCATGTATTTATCATGTAGCTACAACGGCACTTCCACCTCCAGCTCCAATGGCACCTCCACGTCCGCTGGATGGGTGGGGGTACTTCCAAAGCAGTGAACTTGATGCCTCAGGTGGTTTGAGAACTGAATTCAAGAGAGCCGTAAAGCATGTTGAACTTCCACCACCAAAACAAGTGCCTGCTCAACTTCCTCCACCAAATGGATCCTCAACACCGAATCTTGAATGAATCAAAGTACCAGAGTCAATTCAATAATTTCCATATAATTTACTTTACTCTCAGTGAAAAAGTCATCACCGACTTCTCAAGAAGGGTCTCGAATTTTGTGGGATGCTGTCGACATGGCACTAGAATTCCGGATAAATCCAGCCAAGAATTTCTCACTTGCCATTCATTGAAATAGCTGGAAGCAATATGAATTATTATATAATACTCCCCCTTCTCACAAAGATATTCTTTTTCTATTTTTTACATATACTAAAAAAATATCATTTAATATTATTAAAAATATACAATTTAACAATATATTTTTTAATATATTTTTTATTTTATTTAATATTTCACTTTAATTATTTTTTGTTATTAATTACTATACACTATAAATGAGTATATATTAGAAAACTAAAAAATTAACTTAAAAAAGAAGAATATAATTTGAGACAGATAAGAAAAATAAAAAATATCTTTTTAGGACTACTGGAGTATATAATATATAACATTCACAACCGCCAAATGTAAAGAATTCCGAAGACAAAGTTGGTCGGTGATTCCACCGACACTGTAACATGTATAAATAGCCCAAAGCATTTGTCATTTGTGTATGTGAGAGTTGAAGCACAGAAATGATAGCGTCATTATTGTATGAGTGGAGAGAATATGAGGGTGAGAATTGGAGGCGTGAAGTGAGTAGTGAGAGAGAGAAGCACCAAGAACATAAGATTGATTGGTGCTTGAGTACTAAGAGAATGAGTACTAAGAGAATTAGTAGGTTCTTTAGAGTGAGTAAAGATATATAATTGCGTCCAAGAATGAAAATAAGTGGAAGTGTCCCATTTTAAGATTTATAAGTTTGTGAGTATATATAATAAAAATAATTTTTTTTGGTGTGTCTAAATTTAAGAAGTGGTATAAGAGATTGGCAAATTCAACAAATGGTATCAGAGCAAGTTGATTCAGGGCCGAGAGTATTAGAGCCAGGTTGATCCACAAATAACAGTATTAGTGTCAGGTCAAGCGAGAGTCTGCTAGATTATCATAGCAAGGTAGAGTAGAGGCTTTAATTTGCGAAGAGTGGGTTGATTGAGGGCATGAAGTTTTCAGAATGCGGCATTTGAGGGAAGATTATTTGAGCTTTGGGTTATCGTGCACAATATTGAAATTGTAAAGCTCAGGGAAGCTTGTTTGGTTACGAGGAGGTAATCCAAGTCACGATGAGAGACCTATATATGGTAGGTCGAATTAAGCAACTCAATAATCATAAGTTCATAACTACATCATATAGAAGACATGCATGGAGTTGGATCTCTAAAGCTATGATTTATGGGAAGTAGTTGGTGGCGATGAGATGACACTGCCAGAGGACGCTGGAGCTTTGAAGAAATGGGAAGTGAAAGTAGGGAAAGCCTTGTATGTGCTTAAAATACCAATAGACGAGGAATTGCAAGAGCACATTAGAGATGCAGATACACCAAAGAACGCATAGGACAAGTTGACAACGTTATTCTCTAAGAAAAACGAGTTTAAGTTCCAACTCTCTAAGAAGGAATTACTATCAATCAAGCAAGGCGAGATTACGGTACGGGAATATTTCAACAAGTTAAAGTCTCTATGGCGTGAAATCTCTGAACTAGACATCAATGAATGCATCACACACGTGGACAGTAGGAAGACACACGTCGACAATGCCCGCCACCTGGACTAGACACGTAGAGCACATGTCTCGAAGTGCTCCACTTAGATATTTTCCTATAAATACCCCCTTCTCGAGCCATGTTGGTAAGGGGTTGGCCCTTTTACTTTTAAATTTTGTTCTTTTAAATTCAAAAAGGAACTCTTAATTACAGATCTTGGAACCGAAGAGGAGAATGGGAAGTGAAAGTAGGGAAAGCCTTGTATGTGCTTAAAATACCAATAGACTAGGAATTGCAAGAGCACATTAGAGATGCAGATACACCAAAGAACGCATAGGACAAGTCGACAGCGTTATTCTCTAAGAAAAACGAGTTTGAGTTCCAACTCTTTAAGAACGAGTTACTATCAATCAAGCAAGGCGAGATTACGGTACGAGAATAGTTATAGTCTCTCTGGCGTGAAATGTTTGGACTAGACATCAATGAGTGCATCACACACGTGGGCGGTAGGAAGACACACATCGACAATGCCCGCCACCTGAACCAGACACGTAGAGCACACGTCTCGAAGTGCTCCACTTAGATATTTTCCTATAAATACCCCCTTCTCGAGCCATGTTGGTAGGGGGGTTGGCCCTTTACTTTTAAATTTTGTTCTTTTAAATTCAAAAAGGAAATCTTAATTACAGATCTTGGAACCGAAGAGGAGAAATAAAGGAAACCAGTTAAAGGATTATCTAATTGTTGATGGAGAATTAGTCCCGTGTAAATTGTTGTCAATAATAATGATTTATTGCTAGATATCTACTGGCATTATACTTTAATCATTAATACCAATTTAAATTTTAAATCTATTTACAAATCTCATTATTTTTAAATTGTTGCTAAACGGAGTGAAGAACTCAAAATCCTATTGCCTCGTCTCGGTCGAAGACAACAGAACGTAGCTCTTTAAGCATGTTGAATTATTCATTCTCATTGAGAGAAGAAGGGCAAATAAGTCAGTTGCAAAGTTTGACTTTTCAAACCATTGAAAGAAAAGGACATCAAGAAACATAGGAAGCAAGTTGGTGATTTCTCTGGTAATTCACAGATTATTTTCTCTGCCCTCGGTGCCCTCTCATCATATATAAAAGACAACTGGAAAAGGAAACCGGTTAGTATCTTCTCTTGTTTTGCAGTGCCAATTGGACATGAAGACGCCGGAAGAAATTCAAGAGTTGGAGGAGAATTCGGAACCCGCTAAGATTAGAGAAAATAACAGTAAAATGGAGAAGGAACCATCAGAAGAAAGCATTGACAAAAACAATAACGCAGGTACATACACTTTCGCAGGAGCAACAACAACAACAATAATAATAATAATAATAATAACAATAATAATAATAATGTTTAAAAAGATAAATAGAATTTTATTATTTTATTTGTTTATTTATTTTTATTCAATTTCCTTTCATTGATTTTACAAAATTAGATATTGGCGCATTTGATTAGCACTGCACATCTTTTGTACAAATTAGAAGTTTAAATAATATAAATGATTTTAGATTTTCATTTTCACCACTTTTGATTGGAATTTCCATTAGGAGTTTTGGACTCACCAGTCACCAAAAAGACCACAACCCAACAAATCTGTTTTAAAAAAGAAAAAAATAAAAATAAAGGCTGATCGATTTTACTATTTCTCTTAGCAATAGTATTAATGTACACATACATTACTGGAAGTGTTGGAATTTTACAAATGACAAGATCCTACATTTTGAGAGTATCCAATTGGTGATACATGTAAATTACTTGAAATGTTCTAATATCACGTACTTGAATGTTATGTTAGAGGTGGAATTTGAGAAGGCGGTACCCCAGATGCGTGCGCACAAAATATATTGTCTTTATTGCAGTTGCCAAGTATCAAGCGTCAAACTTGGTCGAAAGAAATCTGAGAAAAAGGTTAAACATTATGGTTTAAAACTGATGCATTTGCGTTGTTTCTCATGGTGCTGCAACGGAAAATATTCAGGTATGTGCCTGCAGAGTTATAACTGGTAATCAGAGCAGTCTTTATTAGGCACATCTAGGATTTGGTTTCATGCTTCTTTCGATATGTTTTATGATACTTTTCAATGAGGCACGTCATAGACATAAGTCTTGATTGCAGATAGTTCTTCCCTCAAAGGGTCGGAAATAAGCAGAGTGGAAGCAGTAAAGCTGGAAATCGAGTGGGCAATGGTGATGATGCATAAACACAATATGCATTGCGCTAATTGCAACTCTCAGCTTACCAAAGTCCGTCTCTGCAAGAAAAAACACAAAACTGAAAGCCCATCTCCATCATGTATTTATAATGATCCAGCTCGTCAACGTCCAGCTGTAGCTACAACGGCACTTCTACCTCCGTTGGTTGAGATGGTGGATGAGATGGTGGCCCTGTCATACTCTGAACTTTCTCCGTTGGATAAGATGTGTGAGATGGTGACCCTGTCATGCTCTGAACTTGAAGCCCCAGAATTCAAGAGAGCTGTAACGCATGTTGAACTTCCTCCACCAAATGGATCCTCAACACCGACTCCTGAATGAATCAAAGTACCAGATTCAATTCAATAATTTCCATGGCAAGATCGGAAATTTACTTTGCTCTTAGTCTTGCCTTTTTGCCTTGAGTTTAATTATATATTCCATTTCCTATTTATTTACATCAAAGGACTAAGAGCAACACCTGTTCGAAAAAAAATAACAACATTGGACCTAAGGCCACCTGCAGCTAAGTGGCAAAAGAGAAACTTGGAGATCACTAGAGATGTTCTTAATTATACGTACTCCGTGTTAGTTTAGTAGATATTATTGCACTTTAACAATCTAGGGGGGAAAAAGACAATCTCTTTCTCAGAATCAAACTGAAAAGATTAGGAGGACAGATAATTCAAGAAAAGATTGATATAGCACAAGAAGTGAAGGGAAAGTAACAGCCTAACTAACGTGGAATTGAAGGCGCCAGTATCACGTTCCCCACGACAAGTTAAATTTATCGTGGCAGACTCAATTCAATAAGTCCCATCAGAACTATTAATTAATTAACTTGTCGCAAATAAAGATGTCACCAATAACAGCATGAGGTGTTAAATCATTTTGTAGTGTTATATGTGTTAGCTAGTTACAAATAAAAAATAGAGCTACAATATTAAGTTTTTTTGTAGACTCAATGTTGGTTCCTTTGAAAGAATAATCAACACAGTAATAAAATTTAAAAAACTATATATATGTGGTTTCTCAAGAAAACTACAAGTGATATTTTACATTTAATAATTGTGTTGGTTCTTTAATAGAAATCAAAATTAACAATTATTTTAACAACTTGGCTCACAGGCTAAAAAAAAAGACTAAGGTGACTTTCTTTCATTTGATTAATTTATTTATTTATAGTAATAATTGTGACTATAGACTCTTCGTGAAATTTAAAAAAAAAATCAAATATAAAAATGGACCAATAAAATTTTCTTTGTAATAAATTTAGGGTAAGTCTTTAACCTTTCAACTTTTACACAAATTTATCTTCATTCTTTTTCTCGTATCGTCAGTTCCTAACCTATAATAGTCGGGTTTCATCCTTCCGTCATGTTTTCATCCATTTTTCCATTTTACCCTTACATTCTCAAAATACTAGGGACCAAACGTGAAAATTACCCGACACCAACCTCGGTGTGTCCTCCGATTGCATTTCACTCTGGATTCATTTTCCATGAGAGAGGAGTTTGGCATAATTAATATTTATTTTTAAATCTTTATGAGGAAAAAATATGATATCAATACTTATTTCTATCATATTTTTTTAATAATTTTATTAATTAATTATGACAACTTGTATTGGCTGAGATTTTATACTCTAAAAATTCATTGTGGGAGTAATTTATTGGATTTTCTTAAAAACGTATATAAAAATATCTTCTAAATAAAATGCAATTACCTATATTACATACACAAAAAGTCTTAGAACTATGCTACACATCCACCCATCTTGTGTCCACCCTACATCCATCATATTCAATTCCTTATATATCACAATAAATTAGACACCAATTTATGATAATATATAAGGAATTCAATAAGGTAGATGTTGGGTGAACAAGAGATGGGGTGGGCTAGGGGCGGCCATCCCAATCCCCGGCTGACCCCATTTTCGAAAAAATTTCTTTTTTTTACCCTTTAAAATATTTTTAAAAATCTTTTTTTAGTATTTCAGCTAGGGGTTGTCAAGTTTCAGCTCCCCCTTCTATAATTTCTAGCTATGCTCCTGAGGTAGACACATATCATTATCCAATTTTTTAATATATAACATCATTGTGAACATAAGTAATACTTAAATCAAAGATTCAAGAAAAAATTGTTAAAAACTTCGAAAAATTCTATAAAGAATAAAGACGAGTTATTTTCACGTTAATAAAAATATAGAGTAAATATCTAATATTATGAATACATAATTAAAAACATAATTTAATTTAAAATTCTGAATTAAATGAACCAAACAGCATCTTGGGAATGGGATTTGAGGTCCATTTGATGGAGAAAGTTGCACTGCTTGTCGGGCTGATGTAGGTAGTTGGTCTAAGGAAGTGGAACACGCGTTAAATTCATTTATCAAACCCATTCCGTCCACAATATTTCTAAAGAACCAAATACGAGCCCAATCTAATTTCTTAAAGTTTACCATTGCCTCCAAAGGTGACACGACCCAGCCTGCAATATGAGTGGACACAAAAATTTGTACTTAAAGCAATCATGACATCAATTCGATCACCATAGGCATGCTAAGAGGTCTTCTTCGAAGCTTTTTTTCAACGATAGTTGTTAGGAAGTTTTTGCACAATAAAAATGCAAAGGTCATTGAATTCTATTCTTTATACTAGTTTAACACCCATGTGATGCACGGATAGAAATATAGTGAAAATGATAACAATTTGATAGTTTTTTATTAGACATTCAACCTTTCTACTGTTACTGAACATATATATATATATATATATATATATATATGTAAAAAACAAATATATTAATTGAATCAATATGATCTATAGAATTATTTCCAATCCAATTCAATGACAGCAAAAAGATAATAAATACTAATTGGGCAATCATTGTACATATGAAACATTTGAAATACGTAACCCCATAATTCAATACATTCGCACCTGGAAAATGGGCAACAAAAGTTAATAAATATTTGCAACATATGCATTGCAACCTAACAATCTTTCATAAATTCTCAGAATAACATTAATCTAAACGAAGAATATATTAACGTATACTTCAATGAAAACAATCTTTGCTATTGTGTAAAACTATATATATCATATCATGGATGAATAATTCTAGAGTGCAACTTATGCATAGACTGTATGTAATCACTCATCAAAATAAGAAAAGAAAACACATTCTTGTACGTTTTCAATAAACATCACATAGTTACATTATAAATTTATCAAAAATTGGTAAATAAAATGAATCACAGTAATTGTTGTTGCCGGAAAATCAATTGTGCGTCTGAATTGCACTAAATTATTTACTTTGGGGAGACGTATATCTAATTGATAGCTGCTCGGTAGATAAATACCTATTCCAACAGTAAAAAGAACAAATGTGTAGCAAATAAAAAAAAAAAAAAAAAAATCTAGAATGACAAAATGTAAGGAGACACACCTGAAAAGTATTTTTGCAGTCTTTACACGACCGAGCTAAAACAAACGTGCTCTTTTTACATTCCACGGAGGAGGAACTGATCGTTGCGTAGAAAGACTAAGAACAGCAAGAAGCACAGGTAGATGTGAATGCCTTGAAGAAGCATGATAATTTCCTTAAATTCAAGCCATCGGGTTGGGGTAAACAAACAAAAAGAAATAGATACACCGCATTGCCAATAACACTATTCTAAAGGAAAATAAACCACAAGTTGGAGTAAATATTTTCTTAATGTATTTAAATAAAGACCAAACAATCCAATTATCTAAACTTATGCAAAATAAAATCAATGATATGTCTAAAGCTAAATGAAATTTCAAAAATTAAAGTATGCGAGAGAAATGTAAGTGAATGAAATATATATTCTTGTGCTACTATGGACTGCAAACGAAAAAACAATGATATTCAAGGATTATAATATTAGTCTTACAGCAAGGGGGCAACACCAAAGCCAGATTTGCTTGTCGAAATACAATTGGAATAAATATGGCTGGTAGATCAAAATAGGAGCTCTTTGCATCTATGATCATCCCCCGTGAATCACAAACAATGCAATTTCTTAGACTCATGATCCAGTAAGATAAAGGCTATTCGACTTTGTACTGAAATAAAGAATAACAGTAACTTAATTTAGTATTAACTGAAGTAACTTATAGTATAACCTAAACATTAATTCTAATACTAGATTTAATTAATGGAAGAATATGACTCGGGGGAAAATATTCTAAGCAATGATGGTGAAGATGCAGCATCTTTGATCCTTAAAATGATATAAGGATTTTTCAGAAAACAGTCGAATTCATCTACGATGCTGTCACATAATTTCCAATAATTTGGTAAAAACAGAAATCAAGTAACTATCATAACTTAATTTAATGTACCAAGAACTTAATAAGGAAATTAATATATCAATTAATGAACAATATCCTGAGGGCATGAATAAAACCCTTTTTGCGAAAAAGCTTCAATACCCAGCCATAAGAATAATTCCAGAGGAAATCAACCATTTTATCTCAGCGCTACTTCAATTCTCCACAGAGCTTGAAATGCCCACTTTAGTCACCCCATCAATCAGTGCCCAAATCCCTCGTTAGCGCTACCGGGAAAAAAACGATTAAAAGATGAACAATAATTTGAACAAGAAGTTGGGCAACTTGAACGGGAAGCATATGAATTAGCTGATTGCCCAAATATACACTTGGAAGTTGGAGCTGGATTGGATACTAATGGTCAAAAACAAAAAATATCCTCCTTCAGTCCCACAAAGATATTCCCTTTTATTTTTCACATAAATTAGGAAAACAACATTTAACGTTATTGGAAATGTACAATTTACCAATATATTTTCTAATATACCCTTTGATTTATTTTATATTTCATTTTAATTGTTTTTTGTTGTTGATTACAATGCATAATAAAAAAGATATATTAGGAAACTAAAAAATTAACTCAGAAAAAAAGAATATAATTTGGGAAGGATTAAAAAATGAAAAGGGAAATATCTTTTTGGGAATGCGGTAGTTGAAAACTGGTTGGGACAATTGGAAGTACATGAATTAGATGACTACCCAAAAATCAATAGAGGCAAGTTTGTTAAATCCATACCCTTGTATGTTGGGAAGTGGAAACTCCATTAATTCCCATAACATAAGCAATATCAACATTTGATGCTCCACTTCCGCCCCCACCAAAAACATTGAACTATTGATGGCAGCCATTGGACCTTACATACAGACGAAAATGAACAGGTTCTTTGAGGAAAACAATTAAAAAGGCAAAAAAAGAAACCCCGAAAAGAATGGATTGAAACCGTTGCATATGTTGATCGTGAGAACAAACTAATAAAGGAAGTCCAGAACCATAAAGCAATTGAATTCCACACTTGGAATGATTCCGCAACAGCAGGAAAATTGAATTGGATAAAGGGATAGAATGAAGCATAATTGAACGATCTACTGGAGATTTGAATTTACCAAAATTGGATGACAATATAGTATATACAATGCAAGTGAATGGATTCAAGTATTCAATTATGGTAAGGAGTTCTGGAGGGGCTCTAAATGGAAAACCTAGATTTCTTGCCGCTGAACGAATCTTTAATAGGAATTAAGAAAAATAAATAAATAAAATCAGAAAATATTGTGGTGCATTCTGCAAGGATGCGGTATCTATAGACACCGCGTAAAAATGGCAGGAAAATCACTGCGTCTATGGGTACCACAACTCTTGTTTTAGATATTAATAATTAATGGATGTCACGATAAATTAGTTTGAATTCCTTATATATCGCGATAAATTCTATAAGGAATTCAATAAGAAAAATGATAGATACACAAACATAACGATCCTCAGGAAAAACCCGAGACTGCTAAATGACCAAAATACCCTCAAATTTGAAGAAAATGACAATTAACCCACAAGTACTCTCCCCTCAGACTTACAACTGTTGTGCATTCTTATTCCTGATTTCCATCCCAGCGGCATCTCCAGCGGCCCAATATCGGATGATTTATTCATTATTGTATATGAAAATATTCTCAACTCCAAATCTAACTTTAGCAGAAGTAGACATCGGTGGAGAAAATGGTGGAACAAGTTGCAGCTGTGCAAATAACAGCAGGACAAATTTGAGTTTGAATGCACTGAGAGTTGGCTTTGGACAGTCACCGAAATCTTAATAATTTTCGTCGGCAACAGAAAACAAACAGGTCGGTTTGGTTTGACAAATCAATCTAACGAGGAGAGCGAAAAGGAAGGGGTTTTGGCTTTTAAATGTGGAGTAGAATCATGTTTTGTTTTTGGAGCCGCGGAGAGATGAGTTGTCGGGCTGGGGTTACCTGATTCCATACTGTTTTAGTGTTTTGTTCACCGGCGTGTGAACTGAGTAATCTTCGCTGATGATTTACCCAGACAAGATCTATGTGGCAGGTGGAAGTTTCCGTCCGGGAGGCGAGTTTTGATTATTTGGTATGACGGAATTAGGATGAAAGAACTGTGATCTGATTTCTTTTGGGTGGGGATTAGGTTGGGTTATGCAAAATCTCGCGATATATTGTCTTGTGTAATATCTCGGGCATTATCTCTCCGTACATGTATCACTACTCATTCAATAAGGTGGATGTAGAGTGAACGCAAGATGATGTGGATGTGTAGCATAATCCAAAATGATGACATCTCTGAAGAATCAATGAAACGTACACCTTCAAAAGCACACACTGACTAGTGTGTTTGCTCATAATAAAGGTACTTGCGCTATAGACAGTTAATGTTTGAGTAAGAATAATTCCACCTTCATGGAGTTGTTGTTGTTGTTGTTGTTATTATTATTATTGTGGTACCTTGATTGTATATGATCTCTACAAAGGATTTTGAGGGGGCATAGTATCGGGGAAATTTCACAATTACCGATGTTTTTTTTTTAAAAAATATTCCAAAAATATTGTCCAATGTTTCCATTTTCATAAAATACTGCCTACATAAAATATTACAATGAACTAAAAAAATAAAAAAAGGAAGAATTCAATGACGTGATTGAAACTGGGCTTGCAAATCGCTGTGAATCCAAAACTTCATAGAAACGATCAGAATTTCTCATCGTTATTAGCTTTATCAAATTGCATAGTTCATCAAATTATTCGAATACGGTGAGAAATAAACCTACCATAATTTCTACGATAAAACTTCATATACAATTGTTCATTAGCTTGTATCTTACCAGACTAGATTTGATATTCATTGATCTACGGTTTTCATAGAGCTTATTTCCCTATTATTCTTCATTATTCGTCAGAATTTCAACTTTTGATGACATAATAAGTTTCGTACATATAATAGTTGTTGCATACATTACATTATTCATTGACATGCTATGTAACATAGTTTCGTTATTTTATGATTTTGAGGATACTTGAAAAATTCTATAAAATGTTATGTTATTCATGTTATTAGTGATATGACGCATGTTATTTGTATAACAAAGTATGTTATTGCATAAAACAACATTTTATATTGATTAAAAAATATCCTAGCACTAAACAAGTTATGTCATTCTGATTACAATTTATGTTATTCACATAACACGATATGTTACACTTATAAATTAGTATAAAAATGTCATACTGCACCTAGAAATATAATGTAACATTGTATTTATTTGTCTGACAGGATATGTTACTATTAAGGTCTTTGTGAACTACAACCATGAGAATGCTGGCATTCTAGTCCCGGACAAATGCACATATGTTGGACAAATATATTAATTTTTTTTCTATTTTTACTTTTCCATTTCTTTTTCCTTTATTATTTCTTTTCTTATCTCCTTATTTCTTTCTTTTCTCACTTCTTTTTTTTCATTTTCCTTTTAAATTCATATATTACAAATTGTTATTCATTTTATTTATGTAATAAAGGATGTTACAATATCTTAAATTCATGTAACATTGTGTTTTACACAATATAATTCGTGCAGCATCAAATATTACGTACATAACAAAGTTTGTTACACAGGTAACAAATATTGTTATGCACATAACATAATTTGCTACACTCATAAAGAACATTGCTACACAACAACCTTTACAAAATTAACAATAAATATTGAGAATTAGAATATGTTACACTTTAATTTATATAGCATAAACTGTTAACACATAACATAGCTTATTGCACACATAACACATTTTATTTCATACATAATACATCATACTATACATGTAACCGATTTTGTCAAATTAATAACATACCTTGTTACATACATAATGTAGCTTGTTGCATTATGTAATGAAGCTTATAGCGCAGCTAACATAGATTGTTACACACATAGCACACATTGTTACACTAGTAACAAAGATTGTTTAATAAAAAAGATTTTAAAGTATTCTAAAAAGCGCGCCTAGGAAGCGCCTAGGCTCAAAGCGGAGCCTCTACGCCTCGCTTAAGCTATAAGCGGGGAAAAAAGTGGTCAACAAAAATTGTTAACCGCTTAAGCGCACCTAGGCGAGCTTTTTTCCGCCTAGGCAACTTTTTTTTTTTTTTTTTGTTGTACTTTTAACATATGGTTAAAGTATCTATTTACACTTTAAAGCGAAATATAAAAGACCAAGACAAATATTGCCTCAAAGTCTACAAAATTTTCTTTACATATTCACTTACGCAAAGGACAATCATGTTATTTTTTTACAAAACTTCCACTATGGGACAATCATTTAAACTTAAAACTAAACATAAAGGACCAAGACAATTGTTAATTTGCCTCAAAGTCCACAAACTTTCCTTTACATAGTCACTTGTACAAAAACTCATTTTATTTATAAGCCCAATCATGTTGTCTTTTTACAGAACTTTCAATGTGGGACAATCAAAAAGTTAAAACAATACTACTAAATTTCTTTTGCAAGTTGAATTTTTTTGACAAATAAACTTCTTTAAAAATCATCATTATTATATTACTTTTTTAACGATAGTCAAGAATAATTGTTTTAATATATAATATTAATCGAATTTGTAACATTATAAAGATTTTTTTAAAGAAAACTATTCGAATTTATTTACTATGATTATATAAAATATATTTACATTTGGAGAATTAGTTTTTCTTCTCATTTATTTAAGTGTAAAATGAGTTTTTTTGCTTTTATTTTAAGCGGTAAGTGTTATTTATTTTTGACAATTACATTATTTTTGTAATACTTAATCCCTACAAATTATAATAAAGTAAGAATTGTCCATCTTTTGCCTTTTAAAAATATAAAACTTATATTATAAAAGTGTTAAAATTATAAAGTAGATAAAATATTTATGATTTTACATTTATTTTCTAATTTATTTTAATATTTCTAATATTTAATAATTTTAGCTTTGTTAAAATAAAAAAAATAAAAAAATGCTTTTTAATGCTTAAGCGCTTTCTAGGCGCGCTTAAGCTCGCAAAGCTTGAAGCTTGGGGTCGACGCTTTTCCGCGCTTCACGCTTTTTAGAACATTGGATTTTATGCACACATAATGAACCTTGTAATACGCATAACATATATTGTTACAAAGATTGCAGATATTGTTAGAACCACAACATAGATTGTTTAACAAAATATATTATCACACAAGTAAAAAGTCTTGTTACATAGATAACAGACTTTATTACAGCAATAACATAGATTGTTACTCACATAACATAATTGCCTACACATATAACACACCTTGTTATACACGTAACAAAACTTATATTGCACATAACATAATTGGTAACACATAGATTTCGGTGAGGTCGTCAGAGAAAAGAAAAGAGAAAAGAACAAAACAAAAAAGTAAATGCTATATGTTGACGTTGAGTTAAGATATGAACCCTAGGCAACAATAGATTTGTATCGTGATTATGTGTTTTGTTTCGGAATGTTTATCGAATAGTGAACCGATAAGAATGTTAAAACGGGAGTAGCTTGATCAGAGGTTGAGATTGGAGTTAAATAGACAAATTGCAATAATTATCTCTCTAATTTCTTTTTTAATAGGCCAAAAGCCTCCCCCAAATGGCACCCCAAGGCCCATATTTATAGGTGAGCTCCGGGACGCTTTGGGAATTTCATACAATCTATTCGAACATAGACTCAGTTCAACACATACTAGAATACAAGGTTTAGTTAGCTACTGTCCTAACAACCGTCAATAACTACTAAATTCTGTACGTGCCATGGACGCGCCAAGATATCCTCTGAATACATCTTCTAGTCGAACCCTGATCATCCAGATTCTGATCGGCCACAATTGTCCGATCTCAACAAGGATCAAACAAGCCTACCCATGTTGATTTGTGAACTCACCCTGATTGGCCATGAGGCTCAAATCGGTCATGGTACGGTCTAGTAGCGTTTATGGTCCCCTTGCGAGGTACCGGGCACCAACAATGTCCCCATCGTTTGCATTTGCCCACGCTAGTTCTAGGCCGGATGATGTGAACGATGTGTGCCTAGTCTTTCTGTCTGTGCCCCTAACCTTATAAGTTTATTACTTGAGACAGCTCGTGAAGCTCTGATTGGCTCATCTCCACCGTCTTTTGATGAGATTGCCATGTGGTGGGCATCAAGTAGGGAAGTACAACCATAGAGTGTGAACCAGCAGTGCTCTGACAAGGATGACATTAGCGATGTCAAATTTACAAGAGTCCTTTCGAATTCCACTATTCCACCCTCTATAAATAGCTCTAGATTTCTAGATTTCCACAACTTTTCACTCAGCCTTCTTTCTAGAAATCTTTCTTTCTCTAATGGATCTCACATTTAGATCTTACCGTAGGTTGACCAGGAACTCGCATCATACTTTTGTAGGTACAGCCCTATATCCTTTGACTTCTCTTAATTCTTCTTCCTGAAAATACTATGATAAAAATTAGGATTAGATATACCCCAGCTAGTTCAGAACACAAAAGTGAGAGGGACGACGAAGAAAAAGATCTAGATCGAGAAGTTGTTTCTTCCTCTGATCGTTCCAGTGATCGACCCGGCACTCACAAAAGGGACGCCTCTAATCATAGTGTAGAATTTGATGATGCAAATGAGGAACTCGGCTCTGGTTGTGTGTCTGAATCTGAAGAGGCGACTGAATATGATAAGGACACCAGTTCTGAACATGATAACACCTACGGTTACGAAGACCGCGACATCGAGTTTGAGGAAGACCATCTCATGGAACCTCAACCCACTGGATTATATTTGGGTGCTGAGGTTGTGCCTCAGGAGGAGGTTCCCTTCAACGTCGTCCCTTTTCATGCCGTTCACGCACCTCCGATCAGACCAGATGCTCCGTCTACTTCAAACCCTACTAACGGTGGAATTGAATGGGCTACCATTGGGTTGAGGTCTAGAGTCTGCCAAGCCCAGTTAGAAGCCTAGCATCGGGAATATGATGTCCCCGTAAATGTCCACTTCGTGCTCTCTTAACCTGGAAAAGAAATGTACTAACCTCCACTAGGTTACATGGCCTGTACAAGGATGATGCTGAAGGTCGGTCTCAGATTCCCTATGGCTAGGATTATCACGGACTACCTTCGCTTCTAGGGGATGGCACCAATCCAGATTGTTCCCAATGGGTGGAGAATGATGATGACCTTCAAAATATTATGGCAGGATCTTGGTTAACCAATGCCATTGGTCAGAATTTTCAATGAGTTCTACCTATTCAAGAAAGATAAGGCCGGTCTAGGCGTCTATTTACTATATAACCGTGTGTCGAAAGTGGAAGAACCCGATTCTTTACCTCCCAGACTCAATAAAAAATTGATGTTTGATTGGTTCTGGGTCAGTGGAAAATGGAGATCAGTACCCAAGGAGCCCATAGAGGACTACTCAACCATCCCAGATAGATTTGTTATTTATAGTGAGTAATATTTGTGTGACCGTTTGTGTTTCCGATCTTACTGAACCTTTCTCTTTGAATTTTCCTTTTTTTGCTGGCAATGTCAAGACCAACCGAATAGCCAAGTACCTTGTACTTTTCAACCAGCTCCATTCTGAGGATTTCCACGCCAGTACAGACTACTGGGAGATCTTGACTCCGACAAACTTGTAGAAGTCCAGCCTCACAACTCTAAGAGGCTTTGGGCTTTGTCCGGATGTGGAACCAAGGACACGTGGTCAGATCAGTTCTTTACTTTAGAACAATTTTGCTATACTTAAAATGTTCACTTTTTGATACTTGATTCATCTTCAATCTCTCCAGAGGACAATATCAACTACGAACTCCTAAGAAAAAGAAATCTAAAGCTGAGATGGAAGCCGCAGCCAAAAAAGCCAAGGGAAAATGTCCGGTGATGGCTGGAAAATAACTCCCAAAGGGCTCTAGGTCCACGCCTTCTCAAGACTCCCCTTAAAACAGTTGGCTGATTCGATGCCCTCGGTTCCTCCTACAAGAACCAAGGCTAATCCTGCTCCTGCGGACCAATATGCACAGGCGGGGCTTCTGCTTCTATTGGTCAGACCAGGAATTGGTCGAAGTTCTACCACATGATTCATCAGCTCAAGGTGGCTGATTTCGCCAAACAAAAGGATCATCTCCCCCGGATCTATCGGGAGATGAGATTAGTACACATTCCAAGTTCAGAAGCGTTAGACAAGGTACTGTCCAGCGTGAAGGGATCTTATGAGACCGTGGTTCGAACTTGGACCAAGAAGGATGATGACAAGTTCGCAAACATGGATGCCATTGACTCAGTTAGCTCGGCCACTGCCCTGGCAGGCCAGCTATTGACAGCCTTGTGTTACACTCTCTCCAAGGCCTGGTCTGAGACTAAATTCTGTAAACGTATCCAGGAAGAACTAGGTCAGCATAAGGCCAATCTTGCGGTGCTGAACAAAGGCTGGCTCAGGTAGAGGAAAAGCTTGAGTTTGAGAAGTCTATTCGGCTCACAGTCCTCCAGAACCATACGTTTAACATGCAAGTGTTGGAGAGAAACTTCAAGGTAACCATTTCCCACCTCTAAGCCGATCTCGAGAAGGTAAGAGAGAAGGCAAGGGTAGAATACTGTACTCATGCCAGGGTGTTCAAGAAATCCAAGCTCTATGAAGCAGATCAGTTGAAGTCCTATCTGATGGGCCAAGAGGAGATAATTAAATAAGTTAACTTACTTCTGCCCGATGCCGACCTCAGTTCCATCATTAAAGGTTGTGAGAAGCTTAAAGCTAAACATGAGGAGAACTTTGAGAGGCAAAAGGAGGCCGACCCTGGCATCATAGTGGATGAAGAAGAAGAAACTGAAGTGGAGGAGGTGAGGGCCGATCAGACACCGGGTCTGGTGGTACATCTAGCAAGCGATGTCGAGGATGGCTGATCTGGTGATCCTCCAGCTGAAGTGATCGTGGCTTATCAAACCGGCGATCGGGAAGCCATGAAGAATCAGAACTCAATCTGATTTTTCATTTTCGACCTTATGCTTTTCACGTAACTCATATTTTCTGATCTTTTGCCTAATCTTTTGACGTTTTATAGAACATTTAATAAAGTTCATATTTCTTAGGTCTCAAACTGTTTCTTATTTAGCTGACCTAACAGAGCATCGCAATCTAGAGTCGTATATCTCAAGGAACTCTATCCGGCGCATATCTGCCGATCATAAACTACACAATTTTCCCTTTTTCAGCGTAAAGCTGTGATCGGATGCTTTCGGCTGATTAAAGCTCAAATCGACAGATCTCCAAAAACGTATTAGTTTGTTGCCTTTATATGAATGTGGGATCAAACATTTTTATCCAGGCAGGACAGCTTCTGGTAAGGTTTTCAAAAATTTCTTAAAAGTTGCAAATATAACTTGCAAATATTTTCCAAGTGTTAAATTCTTGATACATGAACATGTCCGTGTGATCTTTCATGCAGCCTGATCAGTTCAACCCTGATCGAACACTTCCGGCTGATCTAGAGTCCTATCGTTTCCACATATTAAATGAATCAATATCTGATAGGCCATTCTTGGGCGATCTGAGATTCGTCTAGATTAAGTGGCTAGATAGTTGTCCTAAGGGTTCAAAGTGGGCCGGAAGTACATTCTAGATTCTGCCTTGATTCGGCTCATTGAGCCTTTGAGAGACTACTGTGGAATGATGTCCTAGTTTGGGCACTGTGAACCTAAGGAGTTTTCTTCCTTATTGAGCTCATTAAGCCTTTGAGAGATGACTGGGGAGTTATGCACCAATTTGGGCTCCGCGAGCCTAGGGAGTTTTGTTTCCCTAATTGGGCTAATCGGACCTTTGAGAGACAAGTTGTTTAATAACTTTACTTGTAACAAGAAAGGGAAATGGCTGTATATAGCCTTGACTACATGAAAACCCCTGTCGCTGGTAGAAACTAAATAAGCTATACTTCTGGCCTATCTACTGGTAAAATTTCTTCAGGTGCTTCTCGTTTGATAGGTGAGGCACAGAGTGGTTGGTCAGTGATTCAAGCTTATAAGCGCCGTTAGGAAGAATTTCTGTGACTCTGTAGGGGCCCTTCCAAGATCTTTGTAAGGCCTCTAGGTTGGGTGTATTTTTTCAGCACGAGATCCCCTAGGTTGAACTTTTTGATCTTGGCCTTTTGGTTGTAATACCAAGCATTTCATTGCTTATAAATGACATTTCTCATTTCTACTCCAAGTCGATTCTCATCCAGCCAATCTAAGTGGGCATGGAGTGTCTCTGGATTTTACTCGGGATCATATTACTGAACCCTAGCCGAGGGGAGACCAATTTCTATAGAAATTACTATTTCTATCCCAAATGCCAATGAGAAAGGAGATTCACCTGTTGTCATTTAAGACGTAGTGCGATAAGACCATAGTACGAAATTCAATTCCTCCGCCCATGCACTCTTCAACTCCTCTAACCTTGTTTTCAACGTATGTTTGATAATTTAGTTGACAGGCTCCACCTGACCGTTGGTTGTGGGTGATTGGGAGTAGTGTAGAAATTATTTATCTCTAATTGGTGGCAAAACTTTCGAAACCTGACATTGTCAAACTGCCTGCTATTGTCCATGATGAAGACATTCAGGATCCCGAAACGACATATAATGGACTTCCAAACAAAGTCCATTGTTTCCTATTCAGTGATCCAGGCTAGGGCTTCGGCTTCAACCCATTTTGTAAAGTAATCAACAATGACAATGGTGTATTGGGATGAGCCTTTTCCCATTGGCAAGGGGCCAATATGGTAACTCCTTCATTATGAGAACGGCCATGGTGCCCAGATGTGGTTTAGTACCTCTTATAGGGATTTGTTTAGTGGAGGAAAAAACTGACATTCCTGGCATTTTCTGACAAGTGTCATGGCATCTTTCTTCATCGATGGCCAATAATAGCCTTGCTGGAGTACTTTAAAAGCGAGAGCTTGACCTCTGATGTGATTTCCACAGATCTCGCGATAGACCTCCCGCAGGTCGTAGTTTGCCTCATTTGAATCTAGGCACCTAGGTAGAGGTTGAGAGTACCCTCTCTTTTAAAGAACACCATCTATGTGGTAAATCTTGCTGCTTTGATTTACAACTGATGAGCCCAGACCCGATCGTCGGGGACTAATCCTTCTTTTAAGTATCAGATAATCTCGGCTTTCCAACTCGGGGGTTGTGAAGTAGAACTATTTACTTGAACCATCAGGGTAAGTGTTGACCTATCCATCATTCCAATTGGTATGTTTGTCAAAAACTCTGCGCCCACACTGGTGCCTAGCCGTGCTAGTGCATTAGCGTGGGTATTTTGGGTATCTGGGATCTGCTGAACTGAGAACTCATTGAAGTTTTTGGCCTTTGTTCACACCTTGCCACAATATTGTACCAAATGCGGTTTTTTGACCTCAAAATCACTGTTAATCTGGCTCACCACCGGTGGTGAGTCACTGTATACCGTAACACACGTTATCCCTAGTGACCGAGCCATTTCCAGTCCAACGATTAGGGAGATCGGAAGAGCTTTATTGTTGGTCATTGGGAACTCATCACAAAGCCTGACAGTAAGTTTGATCATTTATTCCACTGATCACAACTCCGGGTCCTGAACATTTGTTAATTGATGACCCATCGACGAATGGCTTCCAATGGTCAGCATGGTTGACTGTCAACGCAACCGGTTGTGAGAACTTCACTAGAAAATCTGCTATAGCCTGACCTTTCATCGCTGTCCTAGGCTTAATTATGATACCAAACTGCCTTAATTCCACAGACCACTTCATTAACTGTCCGAATGTGTCAGGCTTTTAGAGAGCTTGACGTATGGGATAGCTGGTGAGTACTTCTACTTGATACTATAGAAAGTAAGGTCTGAGCTGCCTAGTTGAGATTACCAACGTATATGCCAGTTGCTCGATTGCTGGGTATCAAAATTCTACTTCCTTTAAGGCTTGGCTAACATAGTACACTGGCTTCTGAACACCATCTTCAGTCTGGACTAGTACTGAGCTCACAACCAAGCCTGACACGCCAAGATACAAGGTGAGGATATCGCCTTCTTGAGGCTTTGACACGATATGGGTGTAGACAAATGTTGCTTAAGTGCATCAAACACCTCCTAACATGCATCTGTCCAATGAAAACCCTTGTTTCCTCGGAGAATATTGAAAAATGGTTTATACTTGTTAGCTGAGCGGGCAAGAAAGCAGCAGAGTGTGGCCACTCACCTTGTCAAACTCTGAACCTCTTTGATACAGGTTGGTGGGTGTATGTCGAGCAGTGCCTTAATCTTGTTGGGATTGGCTTCAATACCACATTGGTTTACTAGATATCCCAAAAACCTGCCAAAGCCTATGCCAAATGAACACTTCTAGGGGTTCAACTTCATTTTTTATGTGCACTGGATGTGGAATATCTGCTTTAAATGAGAAATATAATCTGTCACTTGGGTACTCTTGACCAACATGTCATCAACATACCTTTCCATCGATTTGCCAATGTGGTCAGCAAACATCTTGTTGACAAGTCGTTGGTAGGATGCTCCCGTATTCTTTAACCAAAATGGCATCATCTAGTAATAGTAGAGCGCCTGGTCGGTAACAAAAGAAGAATGCTCCTAATTCGGTTCATGCCAGAATATGCATCCATAAAGCTCAGAAGTTCGTGTCCGGCAGTTGTGTCGACCATTTGATCAATCCTGGGTAGAGGGAAACTGTCTTTCAGACACGTCTTGTTGAGATCAGTAAAATCAATGCACAAGCGCCATGCCCCGTTGCTTTTCTGAACTAAAACAGGGTTAGCCACTCAGACTGGGTACCTTGACTCTCTAATGAAGCGGTTTCCAAGGAGCTTGATAACCTCGGCTGCCAGGGCTTCATAGCGTTCCCCACGCAATGGTCTTCGCTCCTACTGCTTTGGCTTCACACAGACGATCTTTGTCCTCACAAGCACCAGAGGTGTACTGATTGGCGAACCCCTGCTATATTTGGTCAGTAGCACATTGGTAACCTTATAATCTTCTTTTAGAGAAATATATTGAATAGACACTCTTTCCCTACACGCGCTCTTCCGATCTCGTAATTTCAGGGAGTGAAGTGATACTTGAAAATGTCTGAGGGAAAGGTTGACGATTTGATTGTAAAGATTGATGACATGCTCAATGACAGATCATCTGCAACGACGAAGCCGTCGATCTTCACGGTAGAAAGTCATTTACGCAGCAAAAATTGGAGGGCTTATGATCCCAAAATAATAGCCATCGGCCCATTTCACAAGGACAAGACTCAGGTGTTGGAAATGGAGCGACACAAGGTCAGGTATCTAAAGCTGCTTCTTCAAAGAAGAAACGAATCGAGTGTAGAAAGATATGTCGCTGAGATCAGATCCTTGGAAAACGATGTTCGGCAATGTTACCCAGAAGTGATTCCACTCTCCGGAGATCAGTTCCCAGAAATGTTGCTCTATGATGGTTGTTTTATCGCAGAGTTCCTAAGGAAATTGCAACACAGACAATATAGAGATAAGGATGATCCAATTTTCTTATATGCACATATGCAGAATCATCTGATGCATGATCTGATGTTGTTGAGAATCAAATCCCGTTTTTGGTCATTCAACGTTTGTGTGACATGAGCAAAACTGATACTAAAGACGATATCAGTTCTATAATACAGTCTCTACTACAAAATGGCATTTACAGAACGAAAGATCTTGATCAGCAAGTAGTACAAAGTGAAATTGGTAGCTCTTCTGACCATCTTCTTGGAATAGTATACCGCATCCATTATTGTGTCATTTTGGAAAAAGTTACCTCAAACTAATAATCCTGACGTGGTGGATATAAATTCAGCTACAGAGTTCAAAGATTAAGTAGGAAAAATTGAGTATATAACTAAAACTTTTACTTATCATCACTTGAGAGGCTTATAACAGAACTGTATATTAAATTAACTTTTGAAAATTGGCGCATATTAGATTTCGATTTGAGATATTCAATTTGGAATACATATAATAGTCGTAGATTTTTTTTTTTAAATTTTTATTTTTATTTTTATTTTTATTTTTTTGACGCAATTTCGCTCGTGAATTGATGCCACTGCAGTCATTTATAAGCGCAAATGTCCACTCATATTGCAGGCTTAGCAAATGAATTTCAAAGAGGTGTAAGGCAGGTTCCCCTTCCTCCCAACAGACCTGTAGTGCAGGTTGAACCCCCGAGACCAAACGAACTTCCTCCGTCAAATGGACGTTAACCCCAATATGGTGCTAAAATCGTGATATAGGAAGAAAATTCTATAATTATGAGAATAACTTAAATGACTTTAATTATTATATATTATTTATTTGCTGCGATTCTAGTAATTGTGTTCTTAAAAAATTTTTGAGTTGATACTGGAAAAAGTCGAGTAATGATCACCCACCATACGTCTGGCGTGGTAACCCCACCAGACGCACACTTGGCATGTGATAATTGAATAATTCAGGTGTGGGACAACTCACATCGAATGTCCCACACCTGAATTATTCAATCATCACCCGCCAAGTGTACGTTTGGCAGAGTTACCCTACCAGATATATAGTGATTGATCAAAATTGGGCAAAAGTTTGTCCTGACCTGTGTCTGAATCTGTCCATGTTTAGTCAGCGAGTTTATTTATGAGATCATGAAAGTATAGCAACTCATTTGAGGAGTAATTAAGAATTGTCATGCTCGTAATCACCCGTATATTGTGACGACGTGATGTGTTGAAATCTTTCAAAATTGTGGGACCATTACCGAAGAACATGAATAATGTATGTATTGAAAAATTAAAAATCTATAAATTATCAATTTTACCTAGTAGAATCGATTAACTGCAGCTTATGCCTTGTAGTGATTTCTAAAAACTGTTATTTGTGCGAATGTAATCGCAGCGAGGACCCAAAAGGAGCGCCTATGGACTATTCAAATGGTCCTATATGTGATTACAATGACGACTCATAGTGCAGACACCACCATAATATGCAAACTTATAAGCGATTATGACATTCTTTCTTGGAGAAGGGGTTGGTTACTCAATAAATCATTTGTTGACCCCCAAAAGATTGCTATATATAATGATTCCATAACAGCGCAACAAATATTGCTGCTTTAAACGGAAAGAGAACCAGAAGTTAAATTCTTTCATCTCAATCTAATCATTAAGACATACATTTCAGAAAAATAAATACTGAAAAAAGAAAAGCAGTTTCTTGTTTGTTAGAAAAGAAATTGGTCGCGTATCGAATGCATCAAAATATAAATACCTTACTCCACTAAATTTAAAAAAATTAATAGAAAGAGAAGATTCAAGTGCAATAACTGCTAAAATAACATTCAAATACGTCAAAATTAGAATATATATTTTTGGTGACCTACATGTGTCACTAATTCTATTTTCACAAAGTCTAGGAGCATGCCACTCGTAAAATTAGAACATTCCTATTAATTTGGGCACAATGAGCTTATACTATAAGAATAATAGATAAAATTGATCAATTTTCGTATTGTTCTAATGAGGTGGCAACCGGTAATAGTTGCCCACCGCCAGCCGACACAAGGAAAAAAAAATGCAATGCTGATCAAATGCCAATATCTAATCTAATTTTGTAAAACCAATAATTATAAAAGGAAATTGAATAACAAAAAATAAAATAAATAAACAAATAATAAAATCATAAAATTCTAAACGTTTAGAACATTATTATTGCAAAGCGTACCTGCGTTACTGTTCAAGTCAATGCTTTCTTCTAATGGTTCCTTCTCCATTTTGTTGGAATACGAAAATTAATTTTTAGTAAAAAGGCTTAAAAGGTTTCGAGAAGGGAACAATGAAAATGGTAGTAGAAGAGGATAAAGTATTACAAAAGAACTCTTTTCTTTCTTTCACTTTTTCACTTCACTTATACACCCTAAATTGGAGCACAACACCTCGATTTATACTAGTGACACCTCGTTAACCAATGGCTAGAATTTTGCCACCATTCTCTTAATCTAACGACCATAATTCATCATCTAGAATTCTCTACACAAATATCTTAGATATTTATCTATTACAAATATCTAAAAACTATCTAAAAATATCTCTTAAAAATATCTCCCAAAACTTATCCAAAAGAGCTTTCTAGTTAATGGGCTTATTATGCTTCTTCTAGAAAATTCTTTCTATTGGACTTTTAGGCCCAAGTTTTTGTTTTTGGCCAAATCAAATTTATTTCCAACACCTCTCTTTAAACTTGATTTGTCATTCCAAGTAGGCTTTTTAACTCCATAAAATATCCAAATTTGAGTGGCTTGGTGAAGATGTCAGTTACTTGATTTTGGAACTTCATATACTCTAGTTGTATTTCTTTTCTCCCAATGCATTCTTCTATATACTACTAGCGCGTGTCTGTGTGTTTGCTAGATCGTGAAACACTGGATTTTGACACAAATCTACTATGGCCTATGGCCCTGCCAAAAAATTCAGTGTTTTACAACAGAAACAAACACATAGACACTCACTACCACTATATACGAGAATGCATTGGAAGAAAAGAAGTACAAATAGAGTATGTGAAGTCTCAAGATCAAGTAGCCGACATCTTCACCAAGCCAC
The DNA here is from genome assembly GCA_963692815.1 of Nyctanthes arbor-tristis. Lineage (NCBI taxonomy): Eukaryota > Viridiplantae > Streptophyta > Magnoliopsida > Lamiales > Oleaceae > Nyctanthes > Nyctanthes arbor-tristis. The sequence continues at coordinate 23,082 of CAVNYN010203769.1, read as the reverse complement.
TCAAATTTAGAGATTTTATAAAGTTAAAAAGCCTACTTGGAATGATAAATCAAGTTTAAAGGGGGGTGTTGGAAGTAAACTTAAATTGGGCTAAAACAAAAACTTGGGCCTAAAAGTGCAGTAAAAAAAATTTTCTAGAAAAGCCCAATAGGCCCATTAACTAGAATAATCTTTTGGATAAGTTTTAGGAGATATTTTTAAGAGATAATTCTAAATAGTTTGTAGATACTTGTAATGGATAAATATCTAAGATATTTGTGTAGAGAATTCTAGAGGATGAATTATAGCCGTTAGATTAAGAGAATGACGGTAAAATCCTAGTCATTGGTAAGGAGGTGCCACTCTTATAAATAGGGGTGTTGTGCTCCAATTTGGGGTGTGTGAGTGAAGTGAAAAGGTTAAAGAAAGAAAAGAGTTCCTTTGTAATGCTCTCTCCTCTTCCACTACCATTTCTATTATTCCTTTCTCACGTCCTCTTGTTGAGGTTTTTCTTTTCTCATAATTATTGTTGTTGAAGCTCCATCCTCAGCCACCATTGTAGTTACCACCTCATCCTCTACCTCAACCTCGACCTCGACCTCGACCGTGTTGACTTCTATTGTTGCCTTGACTTTCTTCTTTCTTTTATATTCATATTGAAAAGTTGCTCGGGGATCCCTTGTTTCTTCTTATACTTTTCTTCATAGGCTTGTAATGATACTTGGAGTTACTCAATCATCATATTCTCCAAGTCTTTTGTTTCTTCGATTGTCACAACAATATGCTCGAACTTGGGATCCAAAGACTGGAATATCTTTTCCATAATTCTCACATTTTCTAATTTCTCACAATTTCTTTTTAATTGATTTGAAACGGCCAAAACTCTTGAAAAATAATCCGAGATAGACTCTGATTCTTTCATATGTAATGCCTTAAATTCACCTCTTAGAGTTTGAAGACATACCTTCTTTACTTTCTCTTCTCCTTTGTAGGAAATTTGGAGCTTCTCCCATGCTTTCTTGGTAGATTTTGTATTAGAAATCTTCTTGAACCCATCATCGTCCAATGCTTGATAGATGAGGAAGAGAGATTTCTTTCTCTCTTTCTTGAATCCTTTAAACTATCCCTTTGTTATTAGGAAAGTGATGCCTCATCTTGTGGCTCATTGTAGCCTTTCTCTACAATCTCCCAAATATTAAGTGCTCCAAGTAAAGCCTTCATCTTAATGCTCCAATTATCATAGTTGCTTCCCTTTAGTGATGGAACTTGAAAGGATGATGCCATACCACCCATAGTCATGGCTTTTTAAAGACTCTCTCTTGAACCGGGCTCTGGTACCATTTTGTTGGAATATAGAAATTAATTTTTAGTAAGAAGGCTTTAAAGGTTTCGAGAAGGGAACAACGAAAATGGTAGTGGAAGAGGAGAAAGTATTATAAAGGAACCCTTTTCTTTCTTTCACTTTTCACTTCACTCACACAACCCAAATTGGAGCACAACACCTCTATTTATACTAGTGGCACCTCTTTAATCAATGACTAGGATTTTGTCGCCATTCTCTTAATCTAACAGCCATAATTCATCATCTAGAATTCTCTGCACAAATATCTTAGCTATTTATCCATTATAAATATCTAGAAACTATCTAGAAATATCTCTTAAAAATATCTCCTAAAACTTATCTAAAAGAGCTTTCTAGTTAATGGGCCTATTGGGTTTCTTCTAGAAAATTCTTTTTACCGGGCTTTTAGGCCCAAATTTTTATTTTGACCCAAATCAAGTTTACTTCCAACACATTTTACTGTTGCTCCTCTGATCTTAAAGGGTTCCAAATTCTCCCCCAATTGCCGCATTCTTCCGGTGTATTCCTGCCCAATTAGCACTGCAAAACAAAAGAAGATACTCACTGGATCCCTTTTGCAGTTGTCTTTTATATATGATTATAAAGGGGCAGACAATAATATGTGAATTACCAGAGAAATTAAGCAGTCTTCATATGTGTTTGCAAAAGTACAGCAAAAGTACAGTAGCAGCAGGGAAATAATATAGTAAAAAATGCACAAAAGAGTAAACAAGCATGATAAGAGGACAAAGAACCGAGGCTTGTGTTCGGCACAGTTTTCTTAAAACAGATTCATCTCCAATAGTCTAGGGGTGGGCAAAAAAAAAAAAACAAAACCCAGTTAATCGAACCGAGATAGAACATCAAAAACGAAACCGTTCTAGCTTTCCCCAAACCGAATAATTTTTGTCAGTTTTCACTCTAAAACTAAAAACTATTGACTTATAGTAGAACTTAGTTTTGAGCATATTTTTTCGAAATCCAGAACAACTTTTTAATAATTTGGTTAATATTTTTTAGTTTTAGTATTGTTTTTTAATTTTATTATTGTGTTTAGTTTCAATATCTTTTTCCATTAAAATTTGTTTTTATTTTTTTTATTTAGCAAAGTGTAAATTTATTAAATACAAAAAGGGGGAAAAGACTGAAAGAAACCGAAAACCGAACAAAACCAAAACCATTCGGTTTTGAAATTAATAACACTGAACTGAAACCGAGACCGAACTCCCAGGCCTACCCAATACAATGGACCTTTGTTTGGCTGTTACCTAGGATACAACGACTGAAACCTGGAGGAACAATACAGTAAAGTCCGTAGCTAAATGCTAAAATGATATCATAAGAAACGGAATTTTAAGATAGGGACGCAGAGAAATCGTGTGCCTTTGTTGCTGGGGAAATAGAGGTTTATATAGCAGCAGCATATATAGTTGTTCAACTAACCCTTACAAAAATTGAACTTGAATTATTATTAGAATTAAGTGAATTGACTCTTGAGTGAACAGTCACGACCTTTTCACATTCCGTCACAGGATTTAAGTGTGAAAAATAAAAATTGGCTATTGTTGTTCAACCAAAAATCACAATAATTGAACGTGAATTTATTAGATATAAGTGACTGACGGTTACATTTCGTCACATGGTTTAAGTGTAAAAAATAGAAATTAATCGTCGGCGCTCACAAGAGAGAGAGCCTCTTAACTATACAATATGCAAATATGTTTAAATAATAAGATATTGGAACACTGATTTTCCAATGTAGGATAGTGTCATTGCAAATATGTTTAAATAATAAGATATTGGAACACTGATTTTCCAATGTAGGATAGTGTCATTCTCTCAACACTTAAAACCATGTCTTTTTGGCACATTTTGAGAATTAATTTCTTATTCACCGGAGCATAATTTTGAGGAAAAAAATATATGATTTCGGAACTTTCATCCAGGAAAAGACAAATCAAAATTCATATATCAAAAATTAGTATCAGATCCCGCTCAAAATTATATTGAGAATGCCTATATTTCCAACAATATGTGAAGAAATTTCTTAGAAGAGTAAATTTGTTCTTTTTTCCTCAATGGTTAGAAAGGCCAAAATTCGCTATTGACTCGTTGCCCCTTTTCTCTCTCTGTTATGGTAAAAAAATCTGAGTTCTGTTCCAGAGCTTGTGTCTGACGTTATGAAGCCTAACCTGACAAGTGGATTGAGCAAAGAACGTGCGACTGCGATAGCATCATAGCGGGACTGCGTGTGTCGTTATTAAGATCCGTTTGGTGGAGAAAGTTCAACACGGACTAGAGGTAGATTGGTGATGTAGGAAGTTGTGCAGGTAGTGTCCTTTTTATACACTGAGTGTGCAAATGATGATCTGTTAATTACCAGAGAAATTGGGCAACGTTCCTTTGTGTAGGAATTGGTCTTGGGTGGCAAACTTGCTGAAGTTGCGATAAATAAGACTTGATCTTGGCTCAATGATCTTTTATATTTGGAAAAAAAAAATGCCAAGAAATCCAATGTCAAGGGATAGCGTCCAACATATTCACGGTAAGATGTAGAGATTTTAAACATTTTCCGACTAAACTTGAGGTTCTATCTTAAAAGGTCAACATGTTAATAGGAGTAACCGAAGTGCTTATATGTTGGTTTATATTTTTATATTTAGTCGATATGAGGTTTATCCCCTGACATGCCCCCACTAGATGATGACTCGTTAGAACAGACCAATCTTGAAATTTGTGTGCTCATTTGAGTCCTAATAGGATTGAATTGCCCAGCTTGACCGGTCTGATACCATATTAAGACGTGAAGTTCTATCATAAAAGGTCAACTTGTTAAAAGGAGTAGCACAAGCGCTTATATGTTGGTTTATATTTTTATATTTAATTGATGTGAGATTTTTCTTTTAACAATTGAGTGCTTTAAAAACAGTGCATTCTTAGCAATAGACAATGGTCAATTAGACACATTAATTTTAACTGGTTTTTCACCTGTACATTGCACATTTTAACAATCTGATTTTGTTGCATCAGCAATCTCCCTCGTCGGGATGTTCGTATCTTCATTCTTGAATTTGATACTAAACAAACTGTTACCTTCTGACTTTTTGGAGGAAATACCCAATTCTTTGAGCTCTGTAGCTGAATTTAATTATATTCCCATCGTAATTGGACGCGTCATTTTGAGATATGAACACGGGGTGTTGTGGACTATGCCAAGAAAATGGGGAGCATTAGGGACTTGTGAAGGAAGCTTTTGCACTTGGAAAATGCCATTTTCTGGTCGAGGCCATATTATAGAATTGAAGACATTGTATTGACTGTCCATGTTGATCATGTTAAACAGATGATCAATGATAAATAAGGGGATTTGATTCTCAAATAAGATGAGATCATGCATCAAATGTTTCTGTATATGTCCATATTTGAAAATTGGATCATCATTTGTCCACGTCCTGTTTTGAAACTTCCATAGGAACTCGACCAGAAAACAGCCATCAAGAGAAATATTTTTAGGAACTCACTTACAATCATATTACGAAAAGTCGTAATAGAATTATTAAAAGTGCTTGCGTTTAATCATAACTTAAGGCTAATTAAAAGCTCTGAAAAAATTGGCCATGGGTCTATACTTCAAATTGCTGATTAGTGCTAATATCATGAAAATTTTAGTTAAATATCTTCAGGTGAACCACTTAAAATTTTAACGATCTGTTTCTATTGAACAGTGATGAAAAGTGAACGATTGCCGGCACACAAGGTAGGGGAGTCTCTCCCCTTCAGCTGCCATTTCCAATAGCAAAGGGAGGGGGGGTGCGGCCAAAAAAAGTAGCACTATGCTGCCATTTCCAATGACAAAAGTAGGGCTTCGGTAGTACAAGGGGGGTTCACACCCCCTTCCCTTTTTTTTGAACATTTGAACTTCTTGTTTTTTAGTTTAAAAGGGTAAGGGTTATAGTGGTAATTTGATAAAGAAGTTGATAGAGAAATGGATGGAAACAGTAAAAAATGACCTCTCATGATAATTAATTGAAGGTAGGGACTGAACGGGTTGAAAAAAAGATTAAGAACACAAGCGACCTTAATTGTAAAAGTTGGGGGCAAAATGTAAAATTAACCCTTACCATTAAACTTTCCAAAAAGTTGGCCCTGCATTCTCGTTCAAGCGCATGCTTGTTTTCGATGATCCCTTCTTCCGGCCTCCTTTGCGGTGTTTTATTCCTTGTGATCTTAGAGGTTCCGAATCCTCCTCTCACTCATTCCTTTCATCCTATTCCTGCCCAATGAGCACCAGAAAACAATATTAGCCATATTCTTTGTGCTGTCTTTTCTATGCTAAAGTGTAGAATAAGTCAATTACAAGAGCCAAGAGAGAGTGGCTAGCTTTAGTGATATAGGACTTGGTCTTGGGTCAATGGTTAAAAGGGAGAAAGGGGGAAAAATAGGAAAATAGTATTTGTAACTAACCATTCTGACTGGATGATTTAGTTCTGGCTGATAATGCATGGCCAAGTGCAGTTCCCTCTGCTCACGCATAATAAGAAGAGCACAATTAATCAACATAATCAACATATGAGTACCAATGTTCTTAACATCAAATTTGTCTCTTATGAGCCTAATTATTATAAAAAATTTCTTTTCAAAGAGGCTAAAATTTGCGCATATTTTCATCTATGGTTTGAGTCCAAAATAGCCTTCATTTAAACAACAATTATTTAAATACTTAAAATTAAATTATTTAAATTGAAATACTATTAAAAGCCATACATCATGTGATTCGACGAGTATTATAATAGTTAAGTTTCTCAAGTTTTAGACATTAGATCTTGAGTTCAAATCACATATACCCCTCCCTTATATTTCCCACCCATCCCCTATATCCTATCAAAAAGGAAAACAAAATAAAATAACGGGTAAATCATTGCTTACTGGTTAATAATAGTGATGTCCCCCCTGTCAAAAAATAATAATAATAATAATAATGACGACGACGATGACGACAAGATCCCTTGACCAAACTGTACGCGTTAGCCAAGACGTACTAAACGGACCGGAATAATTCTAAGTTAGACCTATTAAAATGAAAATTTAATTATAGAGTGACGTTATTTATTTTTTAGCAGGGTTCCATTTTCACTCAGGTGATATTAATGATAATGATGATAAATTAGGCCTCTAACAATATACTTGATTGGTTGATACCATTTAATGCAACCACTACGTACCACGTGAATAATTCTTCAGCTGATATAATTTACAAAATAAACGTGAGTGACTGGATTGGAATTGACTTAAAAAGTGTGGTTTCAAGTGTGAAGGTGCACATGGCGTGTATACAATACACGTGGCTTACATCTATATACTCTACATACATTGGGTGATTTTGTTACAAAACCTTGTGGAGATTTAAAAATTTTCCAGTAGACAATAATTCTTACCACATCAAGTTTTAATGAATAGTTGCATTATTATTATTTTTTTTTGAAAATGCAATTACCAATATGCATCATAACAGCATAAATGAGCATAAATATTAATTCTATTGAAACACAACGTCAAAAAAATCAACAATAGAAACCTACATATAGTAGGAATACACACTACAATAAAATGTAGAAAATACCCCATACAGGGGAATCGAACCTGAGATCTATAGGTCACAATACATCAGTCTAGCCCCTAACTAAATGCATTATTGTTAAGTAATATCATTACTAAATATAAAAGTGTCGATGAGGGGCCGGATATCTTTTGAATTTTCATTTTATCATTACATATGTTTTCTAATCTAACTCTTTAATTGCCCTTAACCCATTAATTAGGGAGAAAAAAGGAAAGAAAACTCTTTAAAAGATCGTATGCAATAAAGATGTACTCCGTTAAAAAATTAAATTTATATATAACATTGTAAAAAAATTAAATTTATATCACATTGTCATTACGTACTCCATTAAAAGAAGTATGCAATAAAGATGTTGAATTATTAGTCTCAAAATAAAGTTTAATGAGAATCAGCTTTTAAAATTTATTTATGAATGTACGAGTCAGGTCTCAATTAATTTATTTATTGGTAAAAGTTTAAGTTTTATGTTTCACATATTTAATAAACAAGAACCAACCATCCCATTGTTTTATTCAATTGAGTCTAGATATATATAACTTCTTAGATTTATCCAATTTGATTTTCTCGTTCATTTCAAACTAAAATCAAATAATTAATATATGCCTATTTAAGACCCACCAATTTGGTCTATAAAACCAATAATTTTAGTTTTTGTTTATCATTTTATTTTATTCATCATATCTAATTTATGAGCTTGTTTGATGATCTTTATTTGACAAAAAAATAGAAAATTCATAATGAGGTGAGAGGTAAAATGTGTATTAAGAATGTAAAAAAGTTTAAAATATATAGTTATAATTAAATAATTATCAAATTAAATATTAAATTATTAATAGATAAAATTATAAATTGATAAAATAAAAAACATCAAATCAAGTCTAAATATATATATGAACTTTCGCCTTTTGGTTCGCTGTTGAAATAACACATCACGCGTCAACATGATACCTCTGTAAGGTCTAAAGAGATTATTGGCTCCTAAGGTCTTAACTAGAGATGATTGGCTGGACCTGATCCTACCGGGCCCTATGGCACAACTAGGATGTACTAATCTCGTATTAACCATTCACCAAAGTAGTGTTAGTATATATAAGAGCATAAACTAGTTCCTAAACATGCGAAATTATAATTTTGCGTTCATCCGCAAAGATCAAGCAGGTTGATTTCATTTTTATTTTTGTTTTTTGTGGTGATAAATGCTTAAAAATCCAAAACCCTCGAAAATCGAATTCAGATACTGAAATGGAGGCGGAAAAGAAGAAGAAGACGAAGAAGAAGAAGAAGAAGAAGAAGGGATCATATTCGTCTGAAATCATTAGCAATGTTAATGGAGCATGTAAGGAGCTATTTTTTCCGTTGTCTTAATAAGCTAAGCTATATATTTTTGTATGATCATTTCTGTGTTAGGAGGTGACAGTTAAACAAGCAAATATGAATTTCTATCTCGATCTGGCTATAAAGAGCTATCTCTCTTTTATGGAGTGGAAAAGTATCACATGGTCTTTTGTTATTAGGAGATCAGGGGGCCAACCCCCCAAAAATAGAGGGCGATGTGACACTTGTTCACTCCATAAGAAAGAGATTAGCTTTCTTTAGAAATTTTCATTTCTATCTTCATCATATATATATATATATATATTAGGATTTAGGGATGTATATGCTTCACATTAATTGATTTATTATAGCAGATAAAATAGTAATGCCATGTGGCACCTCGGGTCTCAAAATTTTTTCAATGGCTACCGCTGTGCAATGGGAATGTTCTCACATATGCTCTCCTTTTTAACTTTACTTATAATTTAATGTTATGTGTGCTGCTTCCAAATAGACCATGGTCCTTGTACACTACAAGTGTTACATAGCATTATTCCAGGTAAAAGTTGGTATACCATATGTGCTTGGAAATAGATAAACATGGTGAATCATATGCTAAATTTGACAGGTATTGCACTTGAACAACGTCAAAGTGAATAGGAAGAGATGGAGAAGCAATCCAAAACAGCAATGTTTTGTGATAATGCAAAATTCTAAGAGGTGACCTCTCCCTACGCACACATGACCCCCTGTTATTAAGAAATCAGAGGGCCGGCCTTTTGATTCTCTAATAATAAGGGATCATGTGTGCGTGACCTATCCGTAAATGGTGAGGTCACCTCTCTATAGAAAGACTGTTGTAATAATTGCAAATATGACGCTACCCGAGTTCTTGGTCAGAGGAAAATACAGAAATATCCTATGAGGCAATCCTGGTCAGGTAAGTATATTAAAGAGTCAATCCTAGTCTAGAAGGCTTTTTCTTGTTTTTCAAGTTTACATGTTCTATAAATATAAGAGTTTTCTTCTTCTTTTATACACAAGTAGTACAAATAAATTGAGGGAAAAATTGGTGAGTCTAGCACCTTGAAAGTTTTCTTGTAACCCCTTTGTGATTTATTCAAAAGATAGAAAATTAGTTATGGTAAAACTCCGGGTGATTTTCTCAGTGTCACTTGGGTTGGGTCAGAAAGTCTTGTGAAGAAAAATAGTAACCTAACGTCTTAGGATTTCTTTAATTCTTTGTGAGTTGGGTAAAGAGTAGAAAATAGTAGAAGCGGTAAAGCTTCTTATATTTTTCTTATAATACTTAGAGGATTGGTTTGACGAGTGAAAATTCTATATGATTGTGGCGACTTCAATCATATAGTGAAAAGTTTTGACAGTCCGTTAAATTTGTCTTCGTTTTTTTTTCTTATCTCAATTAAATTCCTTAAACAACGATCATGTGGGCATAATTGGGTTCCCAACAATTTTGTGATGGAATGAATAATGAATTGACCTCATTCGGAGATTCTATTGATTGCCATTTTCAATATTCGATAATGGTATGCATTCGCCTATCTCATATATCAACATGTTATCCATCATATTGAATTATTTATATATTACGATAATTTATTTCTAACTTATTGCGATATGTATGTAATTAAATAAAGTGAACAGTGATTGGATTCAAAATGGAGTGGATGTATTATTGTACATTTTTAATCAACTCTCTAGTTTCTTTTGTGATAATGCAATGTTCAAAATTTTTTAAATTCTAGGACCAAAATGCCCATCCACGCCAATCATTTATAAGACTTTCTAATATGGAATCAACTACTAATCACAAACAGTTAAGTCAAAAAGCCACATGTAGTGACTTGTAATTAGTAGTTAGACTTCCCTATAAAACGATATTTCGTTTCATGGAATGTGCGTCACTTCAATAAGGGACGCACAGATATATATATGTATATAAAATATATCAAGGATTTTATTTTACCCACGCATGTATATTATTATGCATGCGTGTAACATATAGCGCACATCTAGACTACAAGTGTAGGGTGCTTGTAGTTTAGATGTTTGACACGTATACACACATACATAATAACATGTATGCGTGTAGGTAAAATAAAATTCTTGATATATATATCTGCTGAAAATAAGTATTACTAATTACTAATAATGAAGAAAAAAGAAATCAAATATTTTTAAGTTAAAAAAAGTTAGAAAAGTACCAATTTTTTCCCCAACCAAAAAAAAAAAAGTACCAATTTAGTTTCAAAACCCATAATTAACGTTATTGTCTTATTCGCCAAACACCTTTGTAGTCTAATCATTAATGACATCTATGTTAGTTTCTTACACCTTTAGTCAATGGTACAATTTATTAAGGAAAAAAACTTAATTGTCATATTCGTGTGTTTTATCATGGTACTAAAGCATCATTTTTAAACCCCCACCTCCCACCCCCCAAAAAGAAGATGGCTTCGTTCAATGATGTGTCAATTAAACATATTGTGTCGGAGAAAGGTGAACATAACGAAGTGATATATCTTGATTTAGAGAGCGCAATGGAAAAGATTTGTAGACAGGAGATATATTGTGTTGACTGCCATTCTCGGATTACCAAAGTTAAACTTCAAAGGAGAAAAAGCAAAATTGAAGGCTCATATTCATTATCGTCAGATAGTTAGATGTTGACTACATATTAAATATTAAGTAAAACAATGTGGTTGGCAACTTATTTGTGAATCTTTGGTTTATAAATTCCCATTTGATACCTAACTGATACACTTTTTTTGAAAAGTAAAAAATTAAAAGCAAAGCTGGCTGTTTTTCTACTTTAAAGAAAAAAATAATGAAATGATAATAATAATAATAATAATAATAATAATTCACATATTTTATTGACAAAATTATAATAAGTAGGGAATATTCGATGCAAAGCCTTTTAAAAAGGATTACCAAAAAAAAAATTCCAAATTGATTAGAAAAAGGGGAGGAGTTTTAATTTTTTCAGTAATGCAATTTATTTTTCAACTAATTATTTGATTTTTTAATTTAAACTGTGACTAGACAAAAATGTCCAAGTAAAAATAGAGAAAATTAAATAAAGGGAGATTATATTGACACTACAATTATTTATAATCACACAACATCTTTAATTGATTACACATTCTTAGATTTTCTTAACTATTGTACTTACACTCTTAACTTTTTTTATTATATTTTTTTCTTGACTTTTTATTGACTTGAATATCTTATATTTAAAAAAAGTTTTCATTCAAAAATTTTGCTCAGGAAGCTGCTAAATACTTTATATAAATAAAATATGGCAAATCGTCCAGTGAAAATTAATTATTTTTTCATTGTTTAGGAGTCCCATGATAAAAGAAATTGGAAGAAAATTATTATTTAAGACAAGAAATATTATTAGAGAAAAAAATTGCCAAAAAGAAAGTGATAAAAACATATAGGAATATAAATGGAAAAATCAATAAAGTTCATGTACTATTTATATAAATAAAATGTGGTGTGTTTATAAAAAAGTGTAGTGTCAGTATATTTTTCCTTAAATAAAAATGGATATAAGGATGAGCTCTGCAAAAGAAATAAAAATAAGATGAAATTGCCAAAAAACTAAAATTAAGGACCATTTACACAATAATTGTCCAAAGGTTGGAACTTCTTGTGCCAATTACCCCAAGGCCTAGCATCCGTCATGCTTGCTTGAGCAGCAGGGATGGCTTTTGAAATGTATATGTTGCCCCACTTTTCTCTGCGAGGAGATGTGACTTTTGCTTTGTCCTGGAAAAAGTTTCATGAGTGGACTATAAAGAAGAGGCAAAAGAAGGATGAACAGGAGGAGAATCATCACGCACCCAGTTAGCCTCTAATTCTTTAATCTTTATGACTTCATCATTTCTACGACATTAATTTTTTTCCACTAACATGCATTAGCTAGTCAAACTAAATAAGATATATGATTGTGGTGCCGCAAAGTTTTTATATCTGATCTGCACATTGACCTCGCTGAGAAGCAGGCCGTTGGTCAATGGGTTTGGATAGCCGGCCCATGGAGAACAAGGAAAAGAAAAAGGAATTGAAGAACCGGAAAAAACCTTTTCCATTCTCAATATGTTAGTTTCCATCTACTCCCCACACATGAATTTCTTGTATAACATGCATTAATCAAACTGAATAAGATTTAAGATCCTAGTCAACATTGACCCGACTGAATGGGTGAGACTTTGGTTATTGATTCAACCACTACCACGGTGTCCCGCTGGTCAACTCTAATATATTATTTCTGATTGTTTTAATAATCATATCATAATCTGATACTATCTTAACTCATTTATTATTTAGGGTAGTAGATTTTTTTTAAAAAAAAAGTTGTTTCAATCAATCTGTTTTTAATCACTTCGAATAATTTTTTTCTGTGCAAAGCACGGGTGAAAGACTAGCAAAAAAGGACATTACCAAATGAAAATTTTTGATGTCAAATTTAGCTTTTGACCCAACAAACGAGATTTGTATTCACAGAAAATTTGTATTTGAATCGATATAAGCAGTAAATGTAAACAATAAAGGAATGTTTATAATAAATAGAAGACCATAAATGTATTGAGACAAGAAGAGTGAGATGTGAGTGTCGAACCCCTTCTCAATTATGCTTGTCTCTGTTTATAATGAACATTTACCATTTGCTGGGAATAATGATTAAAAGTATTTAATGTGGCCCTACATGAGTAACGCAAGGTCTAATCGACTGAGATTAGACATTCACTTTTTGACCTTTGGTTGTCTGAATCATGAATGGGACAAGTAACCTTCATATTGCATTTAATGCTGGAATCTCATCAGCTGTAAGTGATAAGGTCCCTCACGTGGGTTCCCAAGCTGCTGTTGAGTTGGCATGCTCGTTGCACTCGCTAGGTCGCGGCTTTTGGTTGAGGTACTTGTGAGCTCGCTAGTGAGGTGCCTGTATGTCTTGAGCCATGGAAGCGATGGAACAAAGTTTTATCCTTTATGTCGCTAAATCATGTCACTAGATCTGTTGGTCGTTAAGCCACTGGGTTAGGCGAGGCGCACGGGGCCTGCTTCCAAGACCCAGTGACCGTTAACCTCCATTGACCTTTGACCTTTGTTGACCCTCTACGACATGGTGGATACAAAAATCTAAAATATAATTGAAAACATAAGATGCCAATATTGGCTACTGCTAAAATGAGACGGTGTTGATCATTAAATAATTAATTAATTTGATGACATGTATAAATGTTGATGTCCACTCACATTGCAGTTGGCTACTATAAGCCTCCATGTTGTCACACACTAGTCGTTTTCTGACAAGTAGCACGTGGTCTTAGTGACGTCTCACGTTTGCCCTTTGCAGTTGAACACTAAGTCAACGTTTCGTTTCCCAAAGATGCTAGATGATGTTGAGAACTTGGCACACTGACTAAGAAAGATAGCAAGAATGTTAAAGGAAGAACGCAAGAGAGCTTTAAGAATAGTAGTATGCTTTATACTTGAAAAATGTTTGGATGGAGAAAAATGAGACCCCAAGGCCCCTATTTATAGTTCTATCTTCTTGGAATGGACGGTAGAGATCAATTCATCTAACGGCTACGGTTTGGTCTCTAGAATGCTTCGTGAATTATTTACAAGATATTTACAATAGAATATTCTAGAATACATTCTAGAATGTTCCACACGATTCTAGGCTCGACCTGTTCTGAAGTTTTCTACCAAGATATCTTCCAAGTCGGCCTTCTAGATACTTCCGGCCTTGCCTAGAAACCAAGGGGATTGTCGTACTCTCCCCTGCCGAATTGGGAAACGTCGTCGTTGCCATGTATTGCTTGAGCTTGTCTTTGAATTGCCATAAGTCAACTTGAGATTCCCACGTTGCTTTAGACTCGAGCAATCCCTTCCACTTGATTAAGTATATTGTGTAAGAAGGTACACCGGCTTGTCTAATGTTTCAGTGCGTCAACAACTCCTCCACATCCTTATCGTATGACTTAGTCACAATCAGTGTTGCCCGATGTGACGTGCCTCGACTCAGGTCTTCTTCGTCCGAATGGTATGGCTTTAGCATGCTTATGTGGAAGACTGGACGTATTTTCAAAGTGTTGGGTAGGTCAAGGCAATAAGAAGCCTTACCTACCTTAGCAACAACCGGGAACGACCCTTTATAATTTAGCACTAGGCCCTTGTGCACGCCCCGATATGCTTTGAACTGATCCGGCCATACTTTCACAAGGACGTTGTCCCCAATGTTGAAGTCCAACGGTCATCTCTTCTTGTCAACCCATTTCTTCATGCGCCATTATGCTTTATTCAAGCTTGTACGGGTAAGACTGGTATTCTCCTCATACGACTTGGCCATTTTTAGTGCTTCTGGCCTTTTTCCTCCGTCATGAAAAGTAGCCAAAGTATGTGGTGTCAACGGTTGTTGACCGTCGCTACCTCAAACAGGCTTCATCTTGTAGCCTCGCTCCGTCACAAGTTGTATGAGAATCGGGCTATGTCAAGACGCTTTGCCCAATCATGTTGGTTGGCACTTATAAAATGCTATAGAGAGCATTCCAACAATTTTTTCACTAGTTCAGTTTGCTTATCAGTTTGCAGGTGAAAACTAGTCGAAAAGTGAAGGTCGGTTCCAAGATGCTTGAGCAACTACGTCTATAGCCAGCCCGTAAAACGGGAGTCACTGTCACTGATGATATTCTTGGTAACCCCAATACTTGACGACATTCTTGAAGAGCAGTTGTGTCGTCTCTTCCGCCGTACAATCTTTTGACGCCGGGATAAATGTAATGTACTTGTAAAACTGGTCCATAACTACTAAGATCGACCCAAATCCCTCATACTTAGACAATGCAATGATGAAGTCTATCGAGACGAACTCCCACAGCTGTTCCAGAATAGGTAACAGCTCGAACATACTGGCCGGAAGTTCAGCCTCCGTCTTGTCTTGTTGGCACATAAGACACGTCCAAATGTATTACTCTATTTGGTCCTTTATTTGTGGCCAAATGTATACCTGTTCTACCAATGTCATCGTGCATTTCTGTCCCAGATGTCTGGCTCACTTCGTGTCATAGCATTCTTCAATAATGTCCCGCTGTAAATTGTTCCATTTTGGAACATAGAGCTGACGCCCCTTGGTGTAAAATAGACCATCCTCTACCCAAAATTTCCAATTCCATCCCTCTTGTGCGGCCTTCACAAGTTCCTTAGCCAAGAGGTCATGCTCCATTCCCTCATTGAGCAAGTCAAGTATCATGCACTTGGCTTGAGTGATAGTGGCAAGTTCTGCTTTCCAATTTAAGGCATCAGCCACAACATTCTCCTTACTGGATTTGTACTCTAAGACATAGTCGAACTCTGCTAGAAAGTCTTGCCAACGAGCTTACTTGGGAGTAAGCTTCTTTTGATTTTGGAAGTGGCTCGTGGCAATGTTGTCCATTTTGATGATGAACTTTGCTCCCAACAAGCTCCTTCTCTTGTACGGTGTAGCCTCGCTCTGTTTCTTTGAGCTATGCCTTTCATAAGCTATCAGATGCCCCTCTTACATAAGAGATCTTCCAATGGAAGAGTCAGAGGCATTCGTGTGTACCTCGAACGTCTTGGTGAAATCTGGCAACACCAAGACCGGTCCCTTAGCTAATGGCGGCCTTCAAGTCGTCAAAGTCCATTTGGCATTTTTTAGACCAAATCCCAAGGCTTGTCTTTCTTCAAGAAATCTGTTGACAGGCCTGCCCGAGAGGAGTAGCCTTGGATAAACCGACGACAGTAATTAACAAGGCCAAGGAAGACTGAAGCTCTGTTTCCTTAGTCGGAGGTTCTCGTTCCATGATTGTCTTAACCTTTGTCCTATCCATAGCAGCCGTCTGTGCCCAATAATGTGGCCGTATAGCTTATTCTCCCACAACACTAGAAAAACCGTTCATAAGTGGTCTGCATGTTTCCCCAAGCTATTGCTATAAATTATGATGTTGTCAAGATAGACCACCATGAACTGGTCCAGTATTGCTCTACCTTAAGAGTTTCAAGTTGTCCTAATGAATGCTCGTCCAACGTCATAACGGAACGTTCAACATCCTCAATATGTTCTCCCATGTTAGTGATGATAACTTGGAGCTTCTCATCGGCAAAGCCTCTAGCCTTGCTCTTGCTTTGGTGCCTCACTTTCTTGCCATCCTTGGGAACGACGTCACGTCTCCGTCCGTCCTCCCCCTCGGTGAGGTCAGGCATACATGTCTATATGTCTCCCAACGTAGTGCTGGAAGCATCTTGTCGGTTGACATCGTCTACCTTTGTCTCTGATATGACTGTGACGCACTTGTTGTTTTCTCACAAGTAGCGCACAACCTTAGTGTCATTTCACGTCCCCCATTGTGGTTGAACCCTAAGTCAACCTCCTGTTTGCCAAAGATGCTAGATGATGTTGAGAACTTGGCAAACCAACTAAGAAAAATAACAAGAACGTTAAAGGAAGAACATAAGAGAGCTTTGAGAATACCTACACGACGCTCTTCCGATCTTGGAGAATACTTGGATGGATACAAATGAGACTTCAAGGCCCCTATTTATAGTTCCACCCCCTTGGAACTGACAGTGGAGATCGATTCGATCTAACGGCTATAGTTTGGTCTCTAGAATGCTCCATGAATTATTTACAAGATATTTACAATAGAATATTCTAGAATACGTTCTAGAAAGTTCCACACGATTATAGGCTTGACCCCTTCTAGAGTGTTCCACCGAGACGTCCCCAAGTCGGCCTTCTAGATCCTTCTAGGCTTGTGTAGAAGCAGGCAAGTCGTCACAATATCCAGATCAACTTGATTCGATCTATTAATTTATAAGAGGAGAAAAGCATGTTCCATTTCCTCCATCAAACGGACATCCTGTTGATCAACTCCACCCCACCAAATAGACCTCCGACCAAAATACTAAATAAGAGAAAATTAAACATTCTGCCCATTTTTTTTTAGTGTTATCATTTTTACACCTTCATGTCATACTATTTGCTTTTATATCTCATTGTATTACTTTTATATCACTAATTATTTTATTTTAATAAAACATTTTATTTTAATTTACTATTTTGTAATATTTAATAAATCATTGTAATTAATTTTAATATTAATTTATTTATTTATACCCAAGATTATATGTGTGTGTGTATAAATATCTCTATGTATATACATATACGTAAAAACCTAAATGTAACTCAAACCACTACAACCCTGCTGCCGTCGCCGCGCCCACTACCAAAAACCTCCCGCCCCATCCCTTGTGTGCTCTACTATCCACCGCTTCCATCACAACTTGTAGCCGCCATCTCCCACCATAACACTCCCACCACTGCTATGCTACGACGACTATTGGATGTAGCAGCCGCTGCGGTGCCCCCCATGACCACCCCGCTATTGCTAGCGACACTGCCATGAAAATGGTTGTGCCATATCTCATCTTCACGTTTTGCAAGTATACTCCACACCAATTCTACATAAGGACTAAAAAAAAAGCCCTTTTATACCTTTGAGATGCCTCATTGATTATATTCCACATCAATTCTGAAGAATGATTAAAAACTCACACTAAGTCAAATGCCAATAACTGAATTCCACAGTTTCAAATTTCAAATTTATAGATTTGAGAAATAGAGGGTAGATTTAATTAAAGTAATGGTGGAAGGGGCACGAGGGCAGAAGCAGTGGAGCAGTAGAAGAATCTGGGGCTGTGTTTGGTTTTACATTGAAGCTTGGGTCTTTGGGGAGTAGAAATGGTGGTTGTCAGAGTAGTAGTGACAGTGGTTCGACAGCAAAGACTGGGACTAGAAATAGGCTGAGACTCCAGGTGGGGGTGGTGGCTATGATTTTGTTACCATTTATCGAGGCTGTTACCATTTTTTTTTTTTGGTACAAAGGGGGATGGAGGGAGGGGGATTGTGGGGATTCCAACATGGGGAATCTTGGTAAGGGATTAGGCCCTTAACCACGTGAGCTAACCCCATGATCCTTGTTGTTACCGTCTTCTGGTTTGCTTTTTTTTAATTTAATTTTATTATTCTCCTATCTTGCCATTTATTGGGTTTGTTACCATTTTTCACTTTGATTTTTTTTTTTTGGGGTTCATTTTCTTATGTTACCATACTCGTCTTGTCGTTTTCCTATGTTTTATTATTTTGTTACCATTTATCGGGTTTGTTAATATCTCGTCGTTACTACTTTTTTATTGTTAATGTGATATTTTCCGGGGTGGTAACATTTGTATTTGTGGCGTGGCAGTGTCAGCAGTTGCTAGCGGCAGAGTCAGCGGTTGACAATGGTCTTTAGTTGGAAGTGTTGTTGGAGTATGGCGACTATTTTTTTTTATTAAAAAAAATTTATACTTTAATTAATTATTATTATAATTGTAATTTGTTAAAAAATAATAATCAATCAAGAATTGAATTTTAATTAAAATTGGTTTAGGGTAGTTTTGTAATAGAAAATAGTATTTTTACAATTACCTTCAATCAAGGGGTATTTTTGAAAATACTATTAGAAATGGTGGTTTTATGTAAGGGTAATTATATTACCATTACAATATTTATTTATGGGCAATTATATTGCCCTACAAAAATTTATTAGCACACCACATTTTAACTCCACTACACATAAAAAGGAAAATTAATAGTCACACCACAATAAAGTTACTTTTATAAACAATGTAAAGATAAAATATAACAAGAAGAAAATTTTAACATAAAATAAAGTGGGGTGCACGTTTATTATTTATTCATCCCATCTAGATTTCCTCCGAAGACCACTGGAATACCACCATATCCGCCAAGTTCTTGCTAGAAAGTCATGAAGCCGGAGGGGCAGAGATCTTATTCCCATAGTCGCCTCGTTCCAAATCGAATAAACCCAAAAATCCAATTTCTGACTACCGTATGCCGAGCCAAGGTTAACATTACAAGGCATCTGACTATGATCTGATTATAAAGCAAGATTCTAAGAGGTCGGAGGCGAAAGATGATTGTAGAAGGCTGGACTGGTGTTGCAAGGCTTTGTGTTCTATTATTGGTTTTTTTTTACCTTTGTTGATTGTTGAATGGCTTTTTTGGTGGTTGAGAAAGAAGCTTATATTGCTTCATACATAGATCAACATAGATGGTCTTTTTTGTTGTTACAACAGCGGAAAAAGAAAGAGGACAGAGTGCCAAAAGCATTAACATCTGTTTGACCGTATTTTTTTAAATGACCGTATTTTTGAAGAAAATGCTGCACACCAACAATCTAACGAACCTTAATATCTGTTTGAGGAAAATACATACTGATTCCATAAAAACCTGAAATTTAAAGGTGAAATTAGTCCTATACCGTTTGCAATGGCAATGTAGTCTGTATATATTTTTTCGTCTTCTTGTTCATATCGATGCCAAAAACATGTACGTAGGGGAGTTTGCATAGCTTTTCAGCTGGTGTGGTAATTCAACACAAGTAGTTGCTGGTGACTCCTAATTTGAATAGTGGCCGCTGATTAGAGAGGAAAAGGGATGGAATTTGAGTGTGGTGTGGGAATAAAAAATAAAAAATTAGTGAAATCATTTTTAAAAGGAAGGTCGTCATTGTAATTTTATTTTGAGGGCCTCTACATAAATAAAAAAAATCCTATAATTTGTGGTGTGAGAATAAAATTCTATAGTGATAATATAATTATTCTTTTATTTATCACACCACATTTCTTTTATTTACTTAAAAATCCTTAAATCAATTTTCGTTAATACCCTTACTTTATTATTATTTGACATAATTTTTTTTGCTTCTTCCACCACATTCACATCCCCCCACCCCTAATCACCTCCATTGCAATTCTTTTTAGTGTCTACCATTCGTATAGATTCCTTGCTTTTATCCTCTTCCATTCACAGCCCGTTTTTGATCCCTGTAGTAATGCCAATGGTGATCAGCTCTCTCTCTCTCTCTCTCTCTCTCTCTCTCTCTATGAAACTCAATATGACCACTGATGTCGTTCTGTATTCTTTTTTTTGGCCGATAATTAAAGTTTATATCACCTTATGAAAAGTTAATCTCTAACTTCATAATCTTTCATAAGAAAACAATTGAAATTTAGGTGCTTGCAATGGAAATGATAAGACGATGGAATGAGTGGGTATTATTTTTATTTTCTTTGATAAAAAATGAATTGATGCAATGATTGAGTAGGGTTCTTGAGTATAGAATATCTTCTCGAATCATAATATGCTTTGACCGTTCAAGAATAATTTTAAAATCCAATATATGTGAAACTAAAAAAAGGTGTGGATGATTAATGCGTGCATAAAAAATAACGAAATTTTAAGGAAATTGCAAAAACTAAATTTTAACAAAATTTTTGGACTTGGATAATTGTCGCCCAATTGTTTTAACGAATGAATTGGAAGACTTGAATGGTAATTGTGGTGTGTACATCGTTTTTGTTTTCTATTTTATTTTATTTTTTTTGTTTTCTTTCCCTTTTTTTTAATTTGGATAAAGTTATTGCAGTAAAATGATCGTGGTTTATTTTTAAAAAGCATATATGTAATTGTGGTATAAACGTAACGTGGTGTAACAATAAAAAATCGTAATGGCAATATAATTGCCCTTTACGTAAAAAACCCAATAAATAATTATGGTTTTAACCATATTATATTCTTGCTTGCCATTTCATTTTCTCCTCCTTGTGCAATGGCAGTTTTAATAAGCCTGTTCTGTCGATTAGTGAACAAGACTAATCATGTTGTTGAAGTAAATTTTCTTTTGAAAGCTTAAACCTTGAACTTTATTTCTATAATTATTATTTTAACATATGTTATTTATATCCTGTAACTTGCACCATATAATTTCATTATTTTGTTGTAACTTGCATGTTGTGGTTGTAAGTTGTAACAACCATGACTATTATGGATCATAAATTCAAATTATTTAGGTGTAATAATTTTCCTAGTGGAAGTTATTATGATTCACTATATAAAGAGACCTTGAAGACGTAAGAGAATACTTGAGTTTATAACTTGATTCCAAATAAACTTATTTGGAATAATTAAGTAGAGAACACTACTATGCCTTTGTCGTATTAATTATTTTATTTGGCATCTCGATAGAAGGCGTGTCTCTCCCTATGGTCGTTTACATTGTAGGAGATATCGCTGTGAGAGTTTAAATGGTTTTATCTTGGAGTCGTATGAGCCAATACTGCTTACATGAAGGGAGGCGAATACAATTTTACGACAGCAACTCACTTTTGAGGGCAGCATTCTAAATTTTATCCCTTGACACACCCCCTTAATATGGTGACTCGTTAGGACAAACCAATCTTGAAATCACTCTACTCGTTTGATTCTTAACTGGAATGAATTTCTCGTTTGTGCATAATATGCTCTGATACCATGTAAAAGTTTGGTATTCTACCTTAAAAGGTTAATCCATTAAAAGTGGTAGCTCCAACACTATATATTGGTTATAAATGAGCTTTAACCTTATTTGGCATGAATCTAACAAAAGTAGCCCCACACAATGTGAAATGGACACTGGGCAGAACTTGAGCGAATTCTTTTTCTATATTGTCTTGTTTGCTTCCTATAACTTAAGAGTGAAGATAATTCATCTATTGGACTAGCTAGGAATTTATTAACTTTACGAAATAGCTAGATTGTGGAAGTAAATTTCTTAGAAGATCATCTATAATACAAAGGAAATATTTGGCCATTTGAAAAAAGCACGAAAGAAGAAGCAAGCAAGAAACTGGCTAGAAGGTTATCATCAAGGTAATTTTATTCCAAAGGTACATGTTTTGACCTTAAATACCTTTTAATCTGTCAATAAAAAAAGTCCACGTTACTCTTATAAAAGCTGTAGTGAAATTAAATATTCCTTATGAATTAATGCAAAATGATGCATCATGCGGACCGTTGAGAGTAAAGCGTTTGTACTTGGGGTTTTTTTTTTTTTTTGCCCCTTTTTTGGGGGGGAGGGGGGGCCTATAAATGTGCACAAATTGGCTCCTTCATTCACAGG
>CAVNYN010203767.1:0-33052 GCA_963692815.1 Nyctanthes arbor-tristis | reverse complement strand
GTGGTTCCCAAGTACATTACAAATATTGGTTCATCCTCATAATAGGCCCAAACATCCGTCTCGACCACATGCATAATCTTGCTCCTGTCGTGAGATAGTCTCCACTCCTTGGCTTGCTTTTCATATATCCTTCGATTGATCATCTACAAAATGTTAAATACATACAAAGTGAGTATAAAATACCCTGTGAGTAATATATTATTTTGGTTTACAAAAGGGTTATAAAATCATTCCATGTTACAATCTTAAGAACATCTAGATGCACAAACCTTTTGAATGCATTATAGGGCCCAAATACTAGAAGTTCCTACTATATATGGAGCCTTATTGCCTTTCAAATACCAATATGGTAGTGGCAATATAATAGATTCATAACAATTTCCGGTTAGCTTTTCCAGGATTTTCAATCTTTCATTAATCCACAATAATTAACATGGATCATATCAAAGCAAACAATACAAAATGGGTAAAGGGACTCTAGCAAATCTTATGCAAGAAAATATTTTTTTAATATCCAAAACATATACCTTTGTTTGGAACTTATTTGAAATTTATGCACGCAAGTAAAGTAAAGTAATGAATTACTCACCTTAACTTCTTATATTTTT
This sequence comes from Nyctanthes arbor-tristis, assembly GCA_963692815.1. Classification (NCBI taxonomy): domain Eukaryota; kingdom Viridiplantae; phylum Streptophyta; class Magnoliopsida; order Lamiales; family Oleaceae; genus Nyctanthes; species Nyctanthes arbor-tristis. Next base: position 32,444 of record CAVNYN010203767.1, on the reverse strand, counting down.
AAGGTTGAGTGAATGTTAATGAGTGGCAAAACACCTTGAATTCCTTAGTATATCTAAGCAAAATAGCCTTTAGAATGTAAGTTCTATATGTATATGAAATATGCTTGTTTGAAGATATAAAAGAGGGTTTTTGAAGGTCTTTTGAGAGTATTCAAAACCATGCACAATTTGTGGACGAATTTCCCTACTTGTTTTCTAAAAGTTTTTGAGTTCTACCAATGAAAAAGGCTCCCACTTGTCCTATAACAATGAGTCAACTTGGAGGTATAAGAATTCTTCTTAGTAAATCAAGATGCCAAGTGTAGGTTGTGGATTCAATTCATGTGGGAAGAGCCTATTGGATACAAGTGTCTAGATTTTTCCCTTTGTTTTTTAGTAAACCCCTTTACCTATTGAACTCTATAATTAAGTCCTTGTATTTTCGACTATACTAGTGAGACATCACATTTTTTTTTACGCTCTTCCGATCTATCTTTTCGGTCTCAAAAATTACTATTTGATTAAGCTTAATCGTTCTTTTAGAAATTTTTCGTAACCGATGGGGTAATTGACATACATTTAAGTAATCATTAAACAAACAAAATGTCTTCAAATTCTTATAAAATGTCTCGACTACTCATCCAATTATAAGATTTATTCATCGATTACTTATAGTTGAAAACTAATTATTATTCTTAAGATGCCACTATTAACGTAGAGAAGTACTCGGAGTATTACAAGAGTATATAGACATAACTAATTAAAAAGTGACTAAAAAGGCTCAGATACCTAAAATTATTAGAATAAAGAGATCTCAATAAGTTATGTATATACTGAGACCAGATGGAATCGACAAAAAATAATAATTGACTATACATGCTCATGAGCTCAATAAATAGTGACTATGATGAATTAATTTCCTCAAAATTATTGACATTGATTATTGGTCAAAATAAAAGACAATCCTATAAATTGTTACAATGTCAATATATAACAATCGATACTAATGCTAAAGGAACATTAAATATATAGTAGATGTTATTGAAACCTGAAGTTTCATTTGGCTGGCAATATATGAAATTATATCGTTAGATTTAGTATGTTTGAATGAAGCATATAAAGAACTTAAAATTCTTGTACACATTGTCACTTAATACGAGAGAGATACGCGTTGTACTCTTTTTTCTTTGGATAAGGTTTTGTCCCAATGTTTTTTCCTAGCAAAGTTTTTAACGAGGTAGCATCGATGACGTATTCAAAGAATAATGTACTCTTTTTCCTTTACTTGAATTTTTTCCCACAGGGATTTTTTCTTATAAAATTCTAACGAGTCATATTCTTTGTGTAATAAATATCTGTGACATAGATGATATTAACCCTCAATATAAAACTCGTGAAGAGTTGAGACAACCTGAAGCAGAACATATTTCAGAGTATTGAAGATCTTGGAAAGATATGGAAAGCTAAAAATGAGAACCATTGTTGGCTGAAATCAGGGGGAGTAGCTTATTCTTTTTCGTTTAATCAGTTTTTGTCTCACTGAGTTTTTCTGGTAAGGTTTTAACAAGGGAGCACTTGGATACTTCGAAGTTGATTGGAACCAATTGTATTCTTTTTTCCTTAGTTCGGTAGATTTTTCCTACTGAGTTTTTCCCAAACGAGGCTCTTGATGAGACAATTGTTTTTTAGAATAGTTAATCAAGGGGAAGTGTTGTAAATAAATTAATTATAGTGTGAATGACTATTTTGCTCTTGAAACCCTAAAAGCCATAGAATTAGTTTTCTTGGCTGTCACTCTAGGTTGCTTTTCTTGTACTCCAAGTCTTTCTTAGGCAACACACATGTACGTGTATAATTACACCTCATGTATTGTGAATGAATATACAATTCAAAAGTTTTATCTCCAACTTTTTCTTCCTATTTTTCTATTTTTTTCTTTTTAACTTATAACAGTTTTCATATTATTGCAATTTTAAGGTCGACCAAATCAAATCTTAAAAAGAAAGATGTGAAATTTAATTTATGTATCAAAGATTCAAAGTCGAGTCAAACCTGACTATAAAAGATATTGCTACTCTAGAGTACTCTTGGCCAATTAGATCTAGATGTGCCCGATATTTATATGCACTTTATTTATGGAAAGTTGTTGGCTTTTTTTTAATTACAAAAGAATTATAGAGGAGGAAAACCGAACCCGTTAAAAGGTGTGGAAAAGCTAGAACATATGTCATTAAACCACATAGGTCTTGACAGAAAGTGGCTAATTTTAAAATCAAATTCTGTGAGTATTTTCTTTGGGAAAAACTTTTAAAAATCACACCTGTTACTATCCCCTTTTCTTCCTGTCTAGCTTTAGAAATAAGGCCTGGTTCCTTTACGAAATCCGGTTTCTAATCACATACTGACACCTCACTTGATACAAGTGTCAGTATCTAATTAGATACTGGCTCTATATAGAGCCCGATTGCTTAGAGTTGCCTATTTTCCTCCCTATTTTTCTTTTTTTTTTCTTTTTTTCTTTTGGCCTTCCTTTTTTCTTTCTCAAAAGGGTTAATTTCGCAAATCGTCCACAACATTTATGTTAAGAACCGGTTTCGTCCCCAACCTTTTTTAAAACACACCACAGCCCCCAACCTTTCAAAAATGCACACAAATCATCCCTATTGCTACTATTCCACCAAAATTTTATAAAAAAAGACTATTATACCCCCCATAAATATTTTAAACTTTTTTAAAAATGTTTAAAAATAATAAAAAACTAAAAAAACCCACCCACCCCACCCCACGTCTCCCTTGCCGGCGGCCGAACCATTCCGGCGGCCAAAAAGGGGGGTGAATCCCCCCCATTTCTGCCGGAAATGGCAGCCAGTTGACTGCCATTTCTGGCAGCATTTTGCTGTCGGAAATGGCAGCAAAATGGAGGGGATTCACCCCCCAGCAAAATGGGGGAGGGATTCACCCCCAATTTCTACCGGAAATGGCTGCCATTTCTGGCAGCATTTTGCTGCCAGAAGTGCAGCAAAATGGGGGAGGGATTCACCCCCAATTTCTGCCGGAAATGGTTGCCTTTTCCGGCAGCATTTTGCCGCCAGAAATGGTAGCAAAATGGGGGGCATTCACCCCCATTTTTGGCCGTCGAAATGGACCATTCCGACGGCCAGCCGCCGGCGACATGGGGTGGGGTGGGTTTTTTTAATTTTTTATTATTTTTAAATATTTTTAAAAAAAGTTTAAAATGTTTATGGGGTATAATCGTCTTTTTTATAAAATTTTGGCGGAATAGTAGCAATATGGACGATTTGTGTGTATTTTTGAAAGGTTGGGGGTTGTAGTGTGTCATAAAAAATGTTAGAGACGAAACCGATTTTTAACCTAAAGGTTGGGAACGATTTGCGAAATTAACCCTTCTCAAAATGAATAAATTTGTTCCTTAGGGAAATTTCTTCTGGTAAGGAGGGCCAATTTACAGGCAATTTGTACTTTTTCCAGATTTTGGGTTAGAAAAGCTGTTGCAGACTCACATGTGCCTCATCGGTGTTTTTATTCCTTACATCGTTCTCAGATCTCTATACAAAAGATCCCATTTTCATTCATTGATCTACTCCTAATTCACATATACATAGCATTCATACATATAAATCACACACCAGGTTGGATTTTCTGGGATGGCATTTGAAAGCCTGTAGAAGAAGATGGGGTCCAAGGAAAGATCAACTTCTACCGAGAATTCTCGCTCTACTTCTGAAGATACAGATATGTCGGCCTCAGGCAAGTTTTAGTTTACTGGTTGTTTGTTCTGTGTTATGAAGCGTCTATTTTTAATTTGGGATTTTGTTTTTTCTTCGGGATTTTTCTTATATAATCGAGAAAAGAAAAGGGCTTTCTTGTTTTTTGTTGCATTCGGATTCTGGTGTGGTTAGGAGCTGGACATGAATCCGAATTTCTATGGCATCTTAGGGTTGCATTTTTCCGATGGTTAGCTTGAGCGGTTGGTTGGATTTGATACTTTTAGGAGTGTATGTCGCTGAGTAGGTGAAATAGGTGTCGCTTGTTTGGTAATTTGTGCTTTTAATGGTACTATGGTAGTGATATAAGCATTTTTCCTATAACTTTTATTTCTGAAATTTGTGCCAGTAAAGCCGGTGGGTGTGGTGTGTATGTTGACTTTACCTGAACCTATTCATGGGTTTTTTTAATACTTTTGCAAACAATTGCACCGTCATTACTATGTTTATGCTTGTTATGAGGTTCGGAAACAAGTGTAATATATGGATCTCTAGTTTCAAGGTTGTTTCTGCAATCTGGGATTTACCTAATGACTTTATATGATGAGGGCTGTTCAGTAGAATATCTCATTTGGAATATAGAAGTTTGAGAATGCTAAATAATGAAATCAGAGGACAGAAGCTGTGCTTTGGTTGATCGACATAGATTGTAGTTATAAAGCTGATAGGATATCTCACCTTTTGTCATAGAAACTGACATTTTTTAATGAAGAAGTACAAGTGGCAACAGGCCAGTCATGAGTTGCATGTTCTTCAGTCTTTTAGCATGACATGGATATTTGAAAAACCAAAAACATTTTAGGAAGTAATTGTTGGAAAGTTTGATAAGCTTGTGTACCTGATCTAAGACTGTTTCTAGTGCCTTTCAAGCTGAGAGAAGCACAAACAGATGATTTAGAAAATTTTCAAATGGTAGATACTAACATATAAAAACTGGGCTTAGTGGAAGGATTGACGACAACATTTCTTAATTGTAGGATTTGAGAGCAAGGTAAAAGCAACTAAACGTCATGGAGCTGCATCTTATTTTCGCCTATATGAATAAAGATAGGAAGAAAATATTATTGGCTTTTTAGTATCTGGATCTTCTAAATGCCCTTTCTCTTCGCTTATTCTGTTCATTTGTTGAGGTTTTCGAGTATGGGTTTTGGTACTTGGCATTATGAAACTGGATATTTGATTGCTTGAATGTATTCTTTCTTCAGAGGATGTAAAGATATGCAAGCTGTCCTTATGATTGAAATGTAGAGGATGGTGGAAGTCTTGTTATAATCTATGTTGTGTTTATATTCTAGTTACCGAAAAGTAAAAATATTGTTTCATTTTAACATTGCTGACCATAGACTCCAAAAGGAAATATTTTATTGCAACTCAAGGCTTCTAAAAATGACACATTTACTTGTGTTTGCTAATGGCTGTTAGAGGGATAGGGAAGTACAACTGGATATGGTAGGCAAACATTATATTAGGTGGATTGCTGTTTGTATTGTGCTCAAAATCAAGAAACTTTGTGGATTTACTCTCCTTGTCTCTGGCCACTACCTTTTGATTTAATTTATAAAGTTGTAGAAATAAATTTTTATTCAACATAATGATAACTCTTGGAACAGAAAAGGAATATCTATTAAATTTCAAATAAAGTGGTCCCATGAGAAATGAGCTATGAGAAATGAGCTTGATTTTTCTTGTAGATAGATGAAAAGACTAGTGTTATATGACTGAATTACTAAAACCCGCAGACCAAGTTTCTGGATTTGGCAATCTGGTTTAACTCTTTCCAGATCTTTTCTTTCAACCAATGAAGAAGCAACAAGCAATTGCCAAGTCAACAAGCACAAAATAGTTTGTACATTTTTAATTGCAATATCTAACAAAATGTTATAAAACTCTCCTGAGAAATGGAATCCCACTATCGTGTATTTTAGGTATAATAATCGCTTCTATGTAATATAAGTACCTATAAAATGACAAAGTCTTTCTACTTTTTTGCAGATCTCCATTGGAAGCATCAGCAAGAATTAGAAAATTTAACTCTTGCAATGCAGCCTATCAAAACGCTAAAATTTTTCATTCTTGCCATCATATTGTATGTCAGGCGATCAGTGGCATACCTTTTGTCACATGGTGGATGGCTTTTGCTGTTGATTATTACAGTTGCAATTGTTGGGGTATTTCTTGTGACAACTGATGGTCCTCATGAGAAGGTAATAGATGTATTATATTACCCAGGTGGTGAGTTTAAGTTTGGGCAAAACATTAAGAGCCATTCAACATATAGTTGTGTATCTCTCCATTGAACTGGAATCATATGCCTCTCATTACTTGAGGAGTCCCTTGTTGAAACTTTCAGCGTGCCACCTTTTGCTATACTGTTCTCTGTGTTGATTTAACGCATATTCCTAGTGCTAGTTTAGCCAAAGGAAAATTTTCATTTGTTAGAGTTTCGTGACTAAATTCAGTTGCTTTATTTTTTATTCTTGGGTGGAGGGTGTCTCACCTGGGATTGTTGTTTGTTCGTTCTCCTAGGATTGTTGATAAATCTTTTCCTGTATGCAGCATGTTGAGGAAGTTATGCGATACATACGTTTTGGATTGTGGTGGATGGCTCTTGGTGTTGCATCTTCCATCGGCCTTGGTATGCAAAAGCTGATCAAAACAAGTTTTTCTCTTCAGTGGTATATATATTTAAAAATATTCTTTATGGCTCGTCAGGTCTAGCCAGCAATCTAGTTGAGAATAATAAATGTTTAGATTTAAAATTTCCAAGTAGAAAACTTCTATAAATTTAATGTCTGACACGAAATCTTTACTGCTGCCTTAAAGAATGTTAGTCTTGCTAAAATCATACCATGGAAGAAAACTTCCATGTTCTGTATGATCTAGACATAAAGATATTCTCACTTACATTAGTTGTGTAAACTTAGTTGAGCAAGTTACAAGAGAGTTATGTAGTGATAAACAGATGAAGAGGCATAAAGGGATTTGTCTAGCTGGTCAAAATTTACCATAGTAAGGCCATGTTCATGGTTGCAAATGGCCATGTCATTTTTGTGGTATACATAGTGTGTGGGAAGTTCAATAAATTTCAAGCTGAATTTATATCACTAAATGTATATAATATTTAACTTTAATTGAATAGAAAGACCAGAGGAAAGAAGACAGAGAGATAAGCTTAAGAAAAATATAGGATAATTGTAAGAAGGGTGAAGTTGACTGTTACAGGCTGTTCATTTATGCTGTTTCTCTAATCTTCATTTGAATTCATTTTGATTTTAGGGAACTAAATTTAAGAACCAAAAAGAAAAATTTCAAATGCTATATTAGCTAATAAAAACAAGCCCAGGCAACTTGAAGCTGCTAAAAGAATAGCAGCAAATGAAAACCTGAGGAATGGAGAGCTCGGCTGCTCTAAGGAGTTCACATCTGGGTGTATGTTCTTGAAGACAGGATTAAAATGGTCTACGCTTTTTCCTTGGAAACAAAATGATATACACTCTTGCCCTTTCTAATATCTCTATCTCGATATGGTACTAGATTTACGAAAGGTCCAAGGCTCAATTTGGTTAAAGAAATTATGCGTTTGTTATGGTTTGATGGGCAAAAATAATCTCAACGTACACATGAGGGTATGTGTTGTAGACTGAGATTTAAATAATGTACTTTTGTCAATAATGGAGATCCTTTTAGATATATGTTAGAGATTTTACCAACTTTAGATTACTTTTCATTCAGTTTATTGTAAATTTATACTTAAGGAAATTTATGTTCATTTGCTCCTTTTAATTCTTGGCTGGAGGAGGCTGAACTTTTTAGCATGCCTCAATTTCAATTGACAGTGGCATGATTCCAAAGGGTGGATGTAATTTTCTTTGGTTAATTTTTGAAGTGGAATACCATCTGGAGCTTTATGACAATTGTATGGCTAAAGGAAACGCCTATGGTTGAATACAAAACTGAAGGGATGCAATCAATCTGGAACAATAGTTTAGGTGGAGGGAAAGGGAAGACAAGAAGAAGAGAAGGAGGCAACAAGAGGAGGGCGGAAATATCTTAGTAACTTGATAAACGAGGTCTAATTTTAACAATGAGAATAGCCCTTGTGGCGTTCTTGTTCCAGTCTTTCCATTTTTGAGAGCTCAAAGCTTTTAAATGAAGGGGTTAAACATAAACCTCAATAAAAAGGGATTGAAGGCTTAAGCTTTGAGGGTCCTGGTGAAGCCTTGTCTAAGGCCTGCTTCAAGGCATAGGTCACAGGCACTTTGCAAACACTGGTCATATTCTATGATGATAATTTTAAACTATAAAAGTTTTACTGCATATAGACCTTGCTATCTCTTACATTACCTTCTCTTGAAACTGATTAAAGCCATTTTTCCCTGACTGTAGGATCTGGGCTGCATACTTTCGTTCTTTATCTGGGGCCTCATATTGCTTTATTCACTATAAAAGCAATGCAATGTGGCCGAGTTGACATCAAAAGTGCTCCATATGATACAATTCAATTAAAAAGAAGCCCATCATGGCTTGGCAAGGATTGTGCAGAATTTGGACCTCCATTATATTCGTCTTCACATGGTACAGAGGTTCCACTGAGTAGCATATTACCGCAGGTTCAATTAGAGGCAATCCTGTGGGGCCTTGGGACTGCCCTTGGAGAACTTCCCCCATACTTTATTTCAAGAGCAGGTGAGAACTATGCTGTATATAGCTCTTTTAGCAATTTTCATTTTTGGGAATAAATAATTATATTGAGATTGTGAACAGTTCTCCCCCTCCCCGCAAAAAGAATAATAATATAATAATACCCCATTCGAGCAAGATTATTCTTTAGTAATGGGAGTTGCTGGAATTCCAAATTGAAATGGCAATTGAGAATGAGACTTTTCGTAGGATGATAGAAATGGTTGGGCTCCATAGGCTAGTTTTGTCCACTCATAACTCAGGATGGCAATGACCATTGAAGTAGATTGGCCATACCTTTCTCTAATTTCTTCCTAATGAAGGATGCGGCGCATTGACCTTTCAATCCATTTATTGTTCCGTCTATTATTTATATTGTTTTCTAATTTTTCACATTTATTTTACATGATTTATTATTTTTTAATTTAATGGGGTCAATGAAACGGGGCACACCTATTCCACCTTGCTCTGCGGGTTTGTGGGAAAGACATTACTGCTTCACTCGGGAAAGAGCTCCATTGGGTTCAGAGTGGACGGGAAATTGTTGCTATTACTACACAAACTTGAATTTGAAATTAGGTCTCCTTTTCTACCTCTTGTATCAGTGTTAACTTTGAAGACCTTACCGTTATCCTGTTCTTTATGCAGCAAGCTTATCAGGTGCTAAAGTGGATACTATGGACGAATTGGATGCTTCGTCAACAGAAGATAATGGATATAGAGGTTCCCGGCTAACCCAAATTAAGCGATGGTTCCTGTCACATGCTCAATATCTAAACTTCTTCACCATTCTAGTTCTTGCATCGGTTAGTCCTACATGTCATGCCTATCTTTTGTGAAATGCACGTACCTTGCAGCAAGTTCAAGCTGTGTGTTGGTAACCATTTGTTTTCAACATGCTTCATTGTATTTTCTTTTGGTGTGGGGTGGGGTTGCTTAACTGTTTTCTTGCACGTTTTCCTATGCTCAATTATACCGTTGGCTAACCGAAAATTTTTCAGGTCCCAAATCCTTTATTTGATCTGGCAGGCATAATGTGTGGCCAATTTGGGATCCCTTTTTGGGAATTTTTTCTGTCAACAATGATAGGGAAAGCTATCATCAAGACCCACATACAGGTTTTACATATGTCCTACTTCTAGCAAGTAGAATTAGCTTAAGATAACTATTGCTTATTTTTTGATAAAAGCAAGACAAATTGCTGATTAAATGATAATATGTGGCAGACATTATTCATCATTTCCGTATGCAACAATCAACTTCTCCATTGGGTGGAAAATGAATTGCTTTGGTTGCTGAGCTTTGTGCCTGGTTTCAACTCTATCCTTCCCAATATTGTTGCTAAGCTTCATTCCATGAAAGACAAGTACTTGGCTACCAAACCTCGGGTTCCTCTAAGCGTCGAGGTACTTTCTTTTCTCGCTCTAACCTACTGCCTTCTCTTTTTAAGTGTTTTGTTGTTTATTGTATTTTCTTATTTTCCTGTTCCATCAGGCAAAGAAATGGGATTTCTCACTCGCTTTCATCTGGAATACTGTGGTGTGGTTCATGCTGATGAACTTCTTCGTGAAGATTGTGAATGCAACTGCACAAAGCTATGCTAAGAAACAGCAAGAAGAAATGAATCAGCTGCTCTGCAGGAGTCGTAAAAGCATTCCAGCTGATCTTCATCTAGACATACTAGCAGACGCTTTTTTCCCTTTTCTTTTTGAATTTCTTATCTTTAGGATTTCGGGGAATTCTAAGGCACGGTTATATTAGTTGCCATCAATGTCCCCAGAAACTTGTACATAGGACAAGAATTCGCTAAAATCCTCGACTCACAGGGTAGGGAGGCATTGTAACTGGAGGGGGAATTACAAGTCATTGTTAACATTGAGACGGATATCTGAAACCTCAATCCTATTCTTAGAAACATGAACATTCTAAATCATGTTGCTTATGCTCATTACCGTTCAAAGTGCGGTGCAAGTTGTGGTGTTTGCTCCTCTTCCCTCAGTGTTACAGCTTAAAAATAAGTTTTCAAAATAAGCTATAATTTGCCTTAAAAAAAAAAAAAGAAAAAGAAAAAATCGACGTTCACATTGTAAACCCCTCCTTACTGTTCTGGAAAAAAATTTCCAGTACTCCACGTACAAATGAAGAAATGACGAGCATGTATAGGGTTTTAATTTGAACAATAAATTAATAAGTTTATGTATTCACTGATCAAACCTCCATTTGCCTAGAATACTGAGGCCAATCAAGAATTCATATGTGAATTCAAAGGTCCCACAATATAAGGGGTTTCACTATAAACCGGGCTCTTTGTATTTGTGTCGGTTCAAAACTAGGTGGGTTCTATTTTTTATTCTGATTTAATTTCATGAATGAATGAATGACAGGTTCTTTGTCCGAGTTATCAAAATATTAATTTGACCAACTTAAACCGAACCCAACCATAAAACACTGATTTTCTTGAAAGCCTAAGCGAATAACTTAACTTATATATTTATTTATTATTATTATCGAAGAATATGCTATCATCACTTACGCAATGTGTGATTAATAATTATACATATTTAGTTGGTCTCCACCATTATTTTGTCCCAATTTAACATTATTTATTCAATACCTTAGTCTATATTTTAAGAATTGAGAATCTATTTGCCACTTCTTGAATCCATCAATAATTATTATACTATTATTTTTTGTAATATATTATTTATTGTATTATTAAACATTGTCATTAACCTAATCCAGAAATTTGTGCCACGAACAGTATTTAAACAGATTTTCTTTCATTTTATACATAATAATGGACTCAAACATATCAGTCTTATATATATTAATTAATAAATAAATATAATCGAGATGCAAGGGTCGTGTAGCAGCAAGTTCAAGTTGAGATTATTCCAGCTTCATAAAATTAGATATGTCAGCGTCGTGCAATAATATTAAATGTAGTTTATTATTAAAAGTACCCGTCTAATAATATTGTGTCCACGTGGAGGAGATAATCATCGGATTCCGCCGATGACGATTTAGTTTTTAAACTAATCTATCGAATTAAATTAATCGATAATGCAGGAGTAAGAAATTTGGACAAGAAAGCACATAAAATTAAATATATTCGTCATATATAATAATACAATCCAGGAAGGGTAGGTTTGATGGATTCCTAATGAAATGGATATATTTATATATGCAACATGATTAATTAATTATTAATCGTGCTATTATGATTGCCAAATTTCCTAGTAAAACATGAATGCTTGAAATCAAAGAAAAAAGGAATCTAGTTTGAAAATGCTAGCCTCAAAAACATTTTTCCTTTTTGATTCTTTATTTTCACATCCAATACCATCGGTACGTTGCATTTCTTTAGTTAAAGCTGTCAATATTGAGTTGTATAGACTAAGAAAAACCTAGAGCATAAAAAGATATAACAAGCCAGTCATATTTTGCTTAGTGCTACATGCAGTATATAATGGTACTAAATATTATTTGTTAATGTTAAAAAAAATAAAATAATAATATTTAAATTATTTTTTCTTATAAAATATACATCTCGAATTCTCGGTGATAAGAAGATGTCTATTTTTTTAATTGATGATAAGATAATTTAATATTCCAATTTGACTTAAAAGTTTGTATCTTATACATTATTCAACGTATGGATCATAGCTGGGGGAGAGTCATTCAAGAAAATAGGTTTGAAAATGGGGAATCTTTATTACATATATAATTGGATGCTTCACTTTAGTGATTAAAAATCAACTTCTTTAGTAAATTTCTAGAAAAAGAAAACTTAAAATAAGATTAGGCCCCATTAATTGGTTGATTATAGGATTTCTATCCTCATGAACTTTCCATGCAACTTACACATGGTGCCAATACGTGGCCTAGTGGAATTTAAACAAATGCTATTATGTGATCCTCACTATTCATAGTAGCTGGGCCCCACACTACTTGTTTTGTGCTTGAATTGTTTATACTATTCATAGTAGCATGTAATCCTTTTACTGCCACAAATCCTGACTATCATTTTGCATCCATGTTCAGAATGTAACGTCTCGAGTCCTCTCCAGATTACATATTCTCAAACCCAGTTTCTCAAGAACTAGCATTTTTAATAGTATATATATGATATCGTATAATGTCATACAGTTATGTGATATGTCTCGATATACATTATATAATTATATAATATGATGTAGTGTTATACGTTATGGTGTTAGACTAAAATTATACTTATAATGAAGACTTAAAAATGCCTTGAATTTCATTGTTGGCTCTTACAAACCGTGTAGCATTATCTCTTTATAGTAATGCATTAATTGTACTGAAGACTTTGTCATCAACCATGGCCTACATCTCTAGGACTACTAACAGAGTAACCCTGATTTTTGTGGTAGTGAAAATTTGACAACCACCCTAAACTCGATAATGGAATGTGGGTCCTACTCACTAAAATCTTTGAAGAAACAGCCATTGTTAAGGGACAAGGTGGGGCGGCTTAGCATTGAATAAAAGGCCCTTTATACTTAAAATCTGTCAGCATGAGAATTCAGACAAAAAAGAAAAACAATAGTAATAATTAATTGTTTTCTACTTAACCAAAACGTGGAATTTTGGGACTCCGCTGACAGCAAATACACAGTTATATCTGGGCAGTGGGAGCCCACAATTTTCCGATTTCGTTATCTTGAAAATTCAGACAGTATTTATAGTAATATTGACACCAAATTCCACAGAGTGCCCAAATATTCTTGAGGCAATAATAAGGTAGTGATTGATTTTTCTCATCTTTTTTTTTTTTTTATAAATTCTGGCCGATCGCGACGTAAACTGCCGGTGACAACAGAAATGAAGGGGTTTCAAGGTCGAATCTTGGGCAATTCAATCTTGGCACAACTCTTCGTGCTTTTTCGCTAGAATTCTTTCCTTCTGTACTGACAAATGTTCAAAAACGTTACTACACTACTAAGGTGAAAGCTAGTGTCAGGTTATCGACACATCAGAGTGATAGCTTTCGCTGCTCGGGGTTCCGAAGCAATCTCTTTGGCAATGCTCAGGGAATTGTCTGCCTGATATTAACTCAAAACAAGCCAGATTCATATTTTGAGTTCTCTTGATAAATTAATTATTAAGAAGCCTGAATTTATGCTGGAATTCTGCATATATTTGGTTTTCTTTTAGGATTTCAAGTTCTGATTCTTCTGATTCATAAAGGGTATCCTGTTTGTAATTCATAAACCCCACCTCAGTTCATCTTCTTCCTTTTCTGCCCTTCTTTGTACAGAAAAATTCTTAAAGAAAAGAAAAATGAAATTTTCTTGAATTCGGTATTTTATATATATATATTTCAGTTTCATGCTTTTTTTTTTTTCGGGATGACCGAAATGTTCAAATAAAAATTGTAAAATCTTTCACTGTAAGTAGTAGTTGTATTATGACACTGATGTTTTTTGGACATGATATTTGTGACCTGCCAGAAAGAGTTCAATTGAAAACTGCCCAAGAAAAAGTTGAGGGTCCCGTACACGTGGGTCGAGAAAATAACGGTGCGTGAATGATCGATCGGAAACGGATGAATTAGATGATGCAAGAAGAAGAATGAATTGTCTGAAAATATGTAGAAATTCATCAAGATCGTTGGTTGAATGATCGATCGTTGATCTTTAGGTTTTATGATATTTGCCAATTGATTAATATCAACTAGTAGAAGAGCTTCTGCAAATAGCTAAAATTCAAATGATTATTAAAATGCGTATTAATGTAAATTGATCAGACAAAGACATGCAATTAGATCAGTTTCACAAAATCTATAACAAAGAAAGTTGTTATTAGATCACTTCGTAGACCTCAATGCATTCAAATGTTTCCTATCAACTAACAACATAATATTTTCATTGTATATAAAGTCAATTGGAGTTTCAATTCGTTATAGTTGACTAAATAGCAAAATATGAGTAGCCATTCATTATAATGGACTAGGCTCCCACTTTATATAAATTTGAGATACTATTAGATAAGAGCACGCCGTATTTTAAAGTGTATAATATAAAATAATACCATGTAAAAATAATTTATTATTGTCACTGTTAAACACTTCCAGCTTTTCCATCTTGTCGTGTTTGAATAGCTTAAAAAGTTATATTCTTTAAAAATAAGTTAACTTCTATATAGTCACTAATTGAACTAAAACTAATAAATTAAAAATTGCCTATGGTCAAATGAGAATTATCTAGCGCCAATCGGGAGGCATGTAACTTGTAGTCTGTACTTTTTGCACGGATCAATAGAAATAGAAAAATAATAACTGTTATTACTTGACATTTTATCGTGTCCAACAGTTGACGATATAAATCGAGACTGATGGAAGAAATTACCGTAAAAGAAAAACAAGGGATTAAAGAAAATAGCATAAAAGAATCCACAGACTAAGGCGTGATTACCAATCGCCACCGCTGAATTCCGGCGAGCACCAACCAGAAAACACACTATGGCCCAAAAATCAAATTTTCCAATATGGTATCTCTGACAATGAAGTCTAAAAATAATCAAATAAATAAAGCAGAAGATATTATTAAAATATCCTAATAATAACAACTTACATCATTAACATTGCTATCTATATATATTAAAATAATAGAAAAGAAAGATAAAGTAGTGGTGATATCTGTGAAGTAGACACGAGCAACGTGTAAAGATATACAGTGAATGAATGAAAAGGGTACAAAAATCTGCCTTCGTCAAAACCCTTATCTTTATTCAACGAACCGTGCCTAATTTCCAATGTACTTTAGTGGTTTTTTGCACAACAACAAAAGGGCATTCAAGAAACTAGAACACCCCCGCCAACTTGTAAACACTCCACTTCCATGTTCCAACCTCTTTCTCTCTCACACACACACACACACAGAGTATGTGCGTATTCTATTTAGACGTCCGCCTGAGATGACTTCTGAGAAATCAAAGATGGCTCAGGCATACGCAAGGAGGTCTTGAGACCATGAACCAAACCATGCTAAACCAACCCAACCCGTGATAGAGTGCATGCCGTGTCTACCACGGGGGCCGTTTCACATCAACCCCACCGCACCCTGCTGTCACATTCATTGTGGAACCACCCATTAAAAAGAATGGCATCATCACCACAGCATTGGCATGATAAAATCAATCTCCATATGAGGGACCAAGTCCAGCAGCGTTCAGACAAACAAAAAGAAAAGGAAACATTTAACAAAGAACCATCATCCAACTAATAGTAGAGGCCAAAATTAATCAAAAGAATTGAGAGGGATACTCTTATATGTGCCAGAGACATACATATGCACCCTCCATTACATACACATGTCCAAAATATACTGTTTTTTCCACAATTCCTCTTTAAGGAAATAATTTTCCCAATAAAAGAAAAACAAAAGATACAATATATGAAATAAAGAACATTCACTATCCCTACCCCAAAATAGTCTGGAATGTCTTTTTTCTAAACTTGTGCCTTTCCCTCAACTCCTGTGCTACTCCAACACATACAAAAACATTCATCAGGCATTTCCTAAAGCTGCCAGCCTTTTGCAATCAAAAGCAATCAGTTATAATTAGTCGGTTTACCAATCAAAATCAACTCCTTCAATTTGTCAAATGGAGGACGGCATCAAGTTGATACGCGTTTGTTCTCCCGGGAAAGGCATGTCGATGTCAAGAAAACTTCATGGAGTGCCCCCGTCCCTCGGCTTGAATCGTGCTTCCAAAATTGTGGTTTCCCCGCCCGATGATAACATCTGCCACATCAATATTTCGCCTTACGGGTGCAATTGACGGCATCATCATTCATTTCTTCTCAGGCTGCCATGGGTGCAAATTATCATTTCCTGGTCAAGAAATCGTAACTGACTCCATGAATTTACAGTCCCAATTTCTAAATTTTTAGAAAAGCTTAATCCTCTTTTTCACCTATGATGGGGCTGCATTATTTAAAGCATAACTTGATGAAACCAGTAATTGTTAGCACTTACCAGCAGATTGTTTCTGCTCTGTAGATTTCACCGGCACAGCAGCAGGAACAGTGTGAAAATAAGGGTAACCTTGTAAAAGATTTCCTGATGACTGGGTGGCAAATTGAGCAGTATGGATAATGCCTTGAGCCGGCAAGGCTCCGCCTTTCACATTGCAAGTGGCTGCGGCAATTGCTTTAGCAGGATCATTAGTTCCCGTACTAGGAAGTGAAACCTGCGGGCACAAGGACAGCATAGCAGTCGAAGACGTTGCAGGAGCACCCGGTGGGTTCTGTAATGGCTGCTGGAGTTGCTGTGGTCGCCTTCTCTGCATATTATAATACCCGCCGGTGCTTGAAGTAGTGGAACTTGCACTGTTAGAATGAGGTTGGGCTTGGGAATATGAATGTTGAAAGTACAGTTGTGTTGGTTGCTCATTCTTAGGTAACTTCAGCTGTTGAGATTGTTGGGGCGTTTGAGATTTTGTTACACTGTTTGACGAGGAAATAACATGCGGGTTTCCAAGAATTGAAGACGACTTCTGGCTCGGGACTGCTTGGGAGTTTTTGGCCGACTGCAGGGACAATGAAGAAGCCTGTCCTGTTTTGCTGCCTGTGGAAGCACCCGTATTTCTGGGGCTTCCATCTGGTCCTTTAGAGATAGATGAGGTTGTAGGTGAGCCGACCATCATGGGCGAAGACGGAGCTTGATTAGTAGTACTCAGAGGGGGTTGCACTTGCGATGCTGCAGATTGTTTCTGATTCCCCCCGAACGATATCTGAGTATGTGTTTGTTGACTTCGGGACTGCTGCTGGGAGAGATTTTTGATTGACGATGCTGTAGATGATGCCAAAGATGGAGCCTGTGACGTCGATGTTCTTACTGAACCTTTCCATTGGGGAGACTGACCGGGACCGCCAACATTGCTGTTCTGAACAAAGTTTTGAGGGTACCCAGATATTGACTTTGGAAACTTGGCAGCTGTGGATGAAGATGAATTCAAGTGTTCGGAATAAATGTTACTACTAGCGGTTGATGGTGCTTTACTCCGAGCACCCACAGTTGCTGACAATTGCTGCTGCTTATGAAGCTGCAGCATCTGCTGCTGGTGAAGTTGAGCTTGTATGTGAGCAGCATTCTGGGCACTGATGGCACCCAAGTTATTGCTAGTTGGAGGACGAGAGGTACGGGAAGCAGCAGAAGCATCAGCTAAATCTGTTCTTGTGAACGCAATTGACTGTCCACCAGCCTCACCCTTCCCGGCCGAACCTTTCCTATCTTCATCCGTGGAAGAAGGATCACCACCTCCAGATTTACCATCCTCAGAGGTTCGGAAATTCTTCTTCTGTACAGCAGCTGCGGCTGCCATCATCTGGATGTTTTGCCGTGTGGCCTCCGGAAAACTCTGGAACATAGGATGATTCTGTGACATGGACGCCATATCAAGAACCGAACCAGTGGTAGTACCATTTATCAGACCAAAGGACATTGGAAAAGTCGGGGGTGGCTGTGACTCTACTCCAGTCTTTAGTCCCTGCTGTTGTGGTTGCTGCTGCTTCTTCTCACTCTGGTTTCCACTTCCGCTACCAGCAGAGCCAGTCAAAGCCGCAGGAGAAGTCATCAAAGCAAAGTTCTGCGGGGGTATTGACATAGAAAAATTCTGACCATAAAGATTCATCGATGCTCGAGCCCCTCGACTATCAGCAGTTGATGGACTATCTTCACCACACAACTCATTCTCAAGATGGCGTGCTCGAGGAGGATTTATGTGGTGATTCTGTGATTGTTGCGGTAGCTGAGAAGGCTGCACCCTCTGTGTAGAAAAGTTTTGCAAGTTCTCGTGCCCATTTCCAACATTAGCACTGCTGCCTTGGGGCCTGGAATGTTGGCTCTGTAAATGTTTCTGGGATGATGATGAACTGCTCGCATTTTGGTGAGCTTGCATTTGATGATTTAGGCGGTCTGGGGGCTGCTGGAGCTGAATTTGTGATGGATGAATCATCTGAGATGAATAAAACGAACCATTAAACAAAGGCATTGCCTGAGATGGTGGTCCACGATAATTTGTTGGGCCCCCCATTGCTGGTATCGGAAAAGGATACGCATTGTTCTGCAAGATAGCCAAGTAAGGGGTTTCATTGGGAGGTATGTTTGGGTAGTTGAAACTCATTGCAGTGGGTGCTCCACCAGCCGTAGCAGCGGCACTTGCAGCTGCTGAATTTGAGGCGTTAGACGAAGCTACACTACCCGTGGTAGTTGGAGGCTTTGAAGTGTTGGGTCTAGCAGAAGCAACGGCCACAGCTGCCTGTTGTTGATTCAGCGGAAATATAAATGCCGGTCCCTGGACAAGTAACTATATTCAACAAAACATCCCATTGATCCAGAAAACAAGAAAAGCAAAAACAAAGAAGCACACTATACCAGTATATTACTCGGGGCCACGGGGGGTAATGCTTGCTGTAGCAAAATCGGCTGCTTCCTCTGAGCAGAATCCGAAGCACTGGCAGGCTGGGAACCTTTCTCCTTTCCACCATGACTTGGGATATTAGCAACACCCTGCCTCTTATCAGGTGTGTTATTTACACCGCGCAAGGCCATGTTTCCAAGAAGTTCAGCCGAAGGCACAACATTGATATTGCAAGGTTTTGATCCAAACATCGAGGCAGAGCCAGGCCAGAAGGGATTCATTTTTGTCAATTGCTGGAGATAGTTTATATTCTGAGCAATGTAGCAATGTGTTGCACACCTTTTTGGCCGGGGCTGAGAGAATAATGGCTGAAAGATTCAGAGTGACAAGGTCAGACAAAGAAGGGGATAAAAAGCAAGTTTAAACAGATTCACACTTTAACAAAAGTCAAGAAGCAATGGCATTGCTTCCTGCAATTTTGGTATGTAGTTATTACCTGCATAGGTGCTGGAGTAACCGCATTTCCATCCATGGATACAAGTCCCTGCAATGGCGCCATGTATCTGCTGTGAAAAAAATAGAATCATTTAGGCAAAATCTTCTACTACTTATACTTGTAGATCTAATACGTAAACATCCAAATAATTATCATTAGAAAGAAACGACAAAAATCAAGCCATACCCCATTTGAGGAAGCTCACCGGGCCAACTAGCCATGGACACAGGCAAAGGCAACGAACCAGAGGATTGACCTAAGACAATAAATTTCAAGAACCCCTCAAAATGGGCAATAAAAAGAAAGATGAAGCAAATAGTGTTCAAATAATGAAAACCATCACTTTCAGGCTCACCAGATTTTTCTGGTTGTGGTTCATCCCTGGTAGCTTTAGTGGGTAATTGCTGATTCAATCTATTAACTGTTACCGCATTGCCATCTCTTTCAGGCTTTTCCAAATCAAGCTGAAGATCAATATTCCTGCCCTTAATTTCAATTGCCTTATCTTCTTCTGCTGTTCCTTTACCTTTCTTATCTTCAACACCCACATTAACAGAATCCTCTTTTCGACTCTTCACTTTCTCTTCTGCCTTTTTGTTCCCCACCCCCTGCTTAGCATCCTGCACGCATTTGACAGAAATAATATATCAACTTGCCGTGGCTGGAAAACCCAAGCCATAGAACTTCTAATTTACACAATACTCACCGTATCATCTGTGGTGACCGGCTTCTGATCGGCTCTCAAATCGATCTTGGCATCTCTTTCTGGGGATGACTTCACTTGGGGAGGTGGAGCCTGAAATTGGTCCAAAAGATTCCAATGAGTCTTGATTCTTTCGAGTTCATTCAAATCACCAAAAAAGTGAATAAAAATTCCATCTTCCTGGATCCACATCCTTACCATTAGATCTATTTCGAACTTCAGTTCCCTCTGATTCTCCACAACAGCCGGCACCGAATTCCTGGATTTTCACAGAAATATCGTAGAAAACAGTCATCGACCTGATTAGGAAGTATTTAACACGAAGAGAAAGCTAGAATCTTTGGATACTTACACTTTAATCCCTGGAGAAGAAACTGAAGCTGAAGCCGAAGCTGTTGCTGTCGATACCTCTGGATTACTACCCTCTATCCTTGAAACCAAGGGTTCCTTCTTCTCTGGTGAGCTCACCTCTTCCTTGGTAGCTAAATCTCTGCTCTCCTTCAATTCTTCGGCCACCGGTTTGGAATACGATCCCACCTTCACGGCCTCTGGCGGCGTAGGCTCCGGTGGCTGTGCTGCTAGTCCTTGAGAATTGACTGAATTGCCCCCATCAAATCCATTCTCCGCCGCGGATCCTGGAAGTTTCTCCAAATTTGGTGAGGAAGTCTCACTTTTCGGCTTTTGATCTATAGAGCTCGGGCTGCTCCGAGCGGCATAGGGTAGATTTTCCAATACTTGACGCGGTCTCTTCCTCTTTGGAGCTGGGGGGAAAAAAAGGAAAAAAGAAAAGCACAAACTTTCAGCAATTATAACTCCATGATATTATGAACTCATAATCTCATTGGAGAACTTACCCACTACTGAAAGGGGACTAGAAGTAGGAGGCAAAATCGGATTATTTGCCGATGCAGAATTGGAGATCGGAGAAGAAACTTGCGATTTCCCGTCGATGCTTGATCTGTTAGCTTCCCTTGAATCCTCCTTTTTGGAAGAAGGCCCTTGTGATTGGCTCCTCAGTCCAGATAATACCTCAGCAATTTCAAACTCCAGATCCTCGGGATTCGAAGACGATGCCTTCGGTGGCTTTAGCTTCTGCCCATTATTGCTCCCACCAAGTTTCTGCATAGAAAAAAAATATATCAGAACCACCGGCAAAAATTTAAAATCAGAAATTCTTGAATAAGTTCGTAGAATTTAGCAGGGATTCAAAGACTGACAAGCTTTTTTCTGATAGAAACATTGGAGGACGAAGGGGACATTGGCGCTGCCGGCGATGGAGTCGAACTAGAAACATGCCCTTGTCTCGCAGGAGAAGTACAAGCTTGCCGCAGAATTTGCTCCCCTCCCGCAACTCCACTGTAATTATTGCTGCTGCTTGATATCCAGTCATGAGGCCTCTTTGTAGATGCTGCAAAGAATCCAAATAAAAGGCAGGAAAACCCATTAAAATCGGATCTTCGTGAAAAGTACAGATTTGTAGGATTTTTCAGTCAATACCAGAACGAGCTTTTCTGGGGACAGAAACGCCAATCATTTCATCACCAGCCTTCCAAACAGGGGCTACTCTCAAAACCTTAGAAGAGGAAGAAGATGAAGCAGGAGGAAAGCTTTTCCGATGCTGAAGATGGTGATTATTACTAACACTGCTACTACTGATACTATGCGGCGGCGGCGGCTGACTATGACTGTGATGGTGGTTATTGTGGTGGCTATGGTGATGGAGGTTTGAAATGAACCCGGACGCCGGCGGCGGTGGCCTCAACCCACCGCCGCCGATAGCGGTGTTAGAGGTGGTGGTGATATTTTCTTCATCTTCATAGGCTTCATCGTCATCCATGCTTTCTTCTGAAGTGTCATCTCCTCCATCTTCTCTATTATTCATCAATCTCTCTGGTCTTCTTCTCTTGGTCCGACTCGACCGCTCCCTTTCTCTTTCGGTCTCCCTTTCTCTTTCTCTGTCTCTTTCCCGTTCCCTGTCCCTCTCTCGATCCCGATCTCGATCCTTCTTTACTCTGTCCCTCAACCTGATGGATTCCTGAAACTCGACACCACCGTCTTCATCTGCAAGAGAGAAAGCTGAAACCTCAAACAAAACTCCATGAAAGAAAAATTAAATCTTTGTATCAAAACTGAATCAGATCTGTATGAAATTGGTTTATCCTCGTACCCGGAGAGTCTCTGTGACTGTTCGTCCTTGGTCTTCTTCTGTTGAAGCCATTCGAGCCCACAATACTAGCTCTTCGGCCCTCTCTGTTTCTGTCCATCGCTGACTTCTTCTATATTCTGTATTCACAAATTTAGCTACAAATCTGAAATCTCACAAGATTGAAATTTCAGTTACAGCAAAATTCACCCAACAAACTGATATAGAACTCGCCGGAAAATCTTGATTCACTCCACCCTCCGGCGACACCATAGATAAAAAAGAAAAAAGGAAAAAAATCCAAATATTTCTAAGATCTTCTGCAAAATGGATTCTTTTTCACTAATCCCCTCCCTCACTCTCTCTCTCTCTCTCTCTCTCCCCTCTCTCTTCTCTCTCTAGAAATGAACCCTCTTTCTGCTTTCTCAATCTTATCATCTGCTCATCTCTTAAGGCTATTTTCACACTCTCCAAACCCTCGTGGAAGGTTCAGATCCATTTCTTTCTTCACCCAACTCAATCTTGACCCTTCATTTCCTCCCTGAATCAACGGCTCCAAAACCCTATTGCCAACATGTCATTCCCGTCAGCCGTCCGATGTAAGCTACAAAAATTCAACCTTTTACCGGCGCGTTTCAGTATTTCCTTCATCCACAAGCTTCCACATCGTCAATAAAAAAAAAAATAAGACACTGTTTGAAAATAAATAATAAAATAATCCCATATGAGTAAGGGTCCACTTGACAGGATTTTAATAATAAATATGTGTAGCCAAACAGAACCCTAGAGAAGTGGGGTGTGGTCACCGGCAATAGCCGGTGGAAAGAGTGAACCTTGGTAAAAGCAGCATGACGATCACAAGGAATCTAGGTGACCGCAGAATCTGTCGCCAAAGCCCCCGGTCAAAATTCATTATTTTTCGGTTTCACATATTTATTAATTTGGGAAATAGTAGTAATATAATATTTCAAGGTCTTTAGCAAGTAGTTAAATTAAAATCTGGATGATAATTTGTAACATGATTTTATTTTATTAATCGTTATTTTGTAAAAAGTAAATAATTACGTTTTAATTTTACTTTTTAACTTTTTAAAAGAAGTAAAATTAATTAAATAATATCTTGTTACAGATTATAATTTATAATCTGACTCAATTGCCAAACACTCTATTAGTGTCAAAATCATTTAAGCAAAAATATATACTTTCTTTGGGTTAGGGATCAGTACACAATGTTGGATTCAATTCAATTTTGTCAAAAGTCTAGCTCTCATCGTGCTATTTTTAACAATGTCTTGATTGGAGAAGTAACTGTTGCATGTGTTATTATTTTTATTTTTTAATATTGATAATGGAGCTGATTTTCGTTTTCATCACTAACACGGGGCAACAACACAGTTCAATGAATATGAATAGGCAAATAGCTCCCAAGCTGAAGATATTGCCACGTCTGGCATTTGGGCGAAAGTTATGGTAGGAAGTCGAAGATTAATGAATAGGCAATTTGCTCCAAAGCTAATGATATTGGGACCTGTAGCATTTGTGCTGAAGTTGTGATAGGAAGTTGGAGATTAGTTTTCATGAATGACTCCTCTCTTGAATTTGTAATAGATTGCATATTTATCGTCGCAAAATATATCTTAGCTTATTGGAGCAGGTGACGTCATGTATAAATTAGTCATGAAATGTTGATTAATCCAACTTAACACATCACTCCCCTACCTACTCATGGCTTGACATAAACGTGGCTACATAGTGCAACTTTCGTGCTCTACTTATCTGTATGAACTAAAAAGATTAGTTCAAGATTCCTCTCGGACGTCTCTCTTAAGAATCAAAGTTCAAACTAATTATATTGTTAATGCTAGAGAACCACAAAAAGCGCACGACAATGGCACATATTAAATCATACGTTTTTATTCAATATAATATAATAGTTTTTCTAAATTGCTTTCTCAAAAGTCATAGTGATAAATATATACACAATAGTTGTAACAATCAGAATCCCTTATCTTTTTATGTATATAAACACCTTCAAATAGTCTACTACCCGGAATGCTACTAACATGCAACTTTTACACCTTGATTGAAATTCACTGTTAAACAAAATATTTTAATTTGTTTATCTCCTATAAGGTGAAAATAACCTATGTTTGTAATGTGACTAGTATGAAAGTTTTCTCTTTGAAAATAACCTATGTCTAGTGAATGTTACTACTCAGCAAATTTTTTTATTCATATGAAACTCACGGACTCGATTAGAGAAAAAGTAGTAATAAATGATTTCAAATTAAGTGCTCTTCCGATCTCTTATTGGCGCAGAGCATTTGGGAGGGGGCTAGCGAGCCACCTTTTCCCTCAATTAAACATGTGCGTCCTCCTACGGACGGCTAGATTTGAATTACAAAAGAATCGTGGCCGTGAGATTAGGAAATGACGTGGCAGGAGTTGGATTCCAAAACGAATATAAAGTCCTACGTGGCACCTCGAACAGACAGGTTTTGGTGGGGAGTGGGACAAACATATGCCGTTGATCTCAAGGATCGGACGGATGGAAAATGGCTAGAAGAGGCGGATTATCGGGGGGAAAGCTAGAGTCACCGTCACAGACGGCAGCAATGATGTGGGTCCGTACAGGCTTTTATTTGCCGACCGAATTTGTTTAATTAAAATTTTAAAGAGAAAAACATAATTATTCTGTAATTAGAAAAATGGACTGTTCGCCTAATTGTAACTTTGAAATGATGACGTGTCGTGGACCCGCTAGCACTTCGTTTTCTTGCTTGGACCGGCAACAACAAATCTAGAACTGAAAAATTAATTAATTAATTAATTAGACGAAAAGTTTACTACATTAATTCAATTAATTACAACCACATATTTCGCTAAGACACTGTTATCTTTAGATACTATTCAGTCTTGTATTGCTCCAGTGAAAATTTAATAAATAGATTTGTGAAAAATTGAACACATATATAGAAGTGAAGACAATTGTAAATTGTATATCACCGAATTATATTCTAATTTCTTTATTTTATAACGAGAAGCGAAATGATGATGACTATAAACTAATGCCGCCAAATGCTCAAAAATAGGAAATTCTTGATATTTAAGCCATTCTCTCCTATAAATATTGGTTCTTATCATAGGCGATGATGGATACACAAATACCGTACATGACATTTGCAATCTTTATTGATTACACTATTCCAATTTACCTATTCTAGTATTACACTTTTAAGGGTTCAATGAGACATTGTGAATGTTAATGTCATTTTGCTTTTCTTGCTATTTCACTTTTAAGTTTAAGATAGATAGTTTAACAACTCAACTATAAAGAGAGATCCACTAGATATTATCAATCCTCTTCTAGGAAAAAATGATAATATCAATATAGAGAATCAATTTTGAGAAATGTATCTAAACTAAGGAAATATTTATTTCCAAACACTTCCCTACATTTTTCCTTTGCGTTAATTAATGAAGAATATATTTTCTCCAATGTCATCAAACAGATAAATAAATTGTTCATGGATTTGATCTCCTCCCAAGCTGGATTTTCGATGCATTAATATTAATTTTTGACATGTACATATGGGATTTGTATGATTTTAATCAATAATAATAATCACAGTCATAAAAGAGCAGTATTTCAAGAAAATATTCTCTCAACAGTAAAAAAGAACACAAAAATTGCAGTGTGTAATGAAAACAGCTGTTTCATTGGCTAAGGGCCAAACTTTGTGCTTCCAATCAGTTCACTACACGTGGGAGCGTCATTTCCCTTACGTGTCCACTTAATTTGTCGACACGTAGCCAAGAAAAGTGATTTCGACTGCTTTTTATCTGTTGAGCACCAGAAAAGATATATTGCTATTGGCTGTTTGTGAACCACTTTGTATTGTTTCCACTTGACACTATCCAATCACAGCAAAATATCATTAAGTATTATGAAAGTTTAAATTAAATGATTGTGCTAAAAATAAAATTTCAATAGAAATTAAGAGGCTCAATTGTTTAAGTTCATTTGGAACTAGAGTTTTACAATTAACTCACAATAGCTAGCCTAGTACATCAGTCACTAGAAAGAACTCATAGTTAAGCGTGCTTGAAGGCCGACACATGTAATGTGGAATTAAGAGTTATCTGTTATTGTGTGAATGGCTGAATAGAAGTTCTAATGAAATGAGCAATTGCTCATTATAGAAAAATCCATCGAATATTGACAAATAATGTGGATACAAAAACTTCACTTTGTTCATTATTCGCTTGGTAGGTTGTCTCGCGATGTGCATTTTTCTTAGTATAGAAAATGCTTTCCTTTAGTTAGCTGGTGTTTTTAGAACATTCTTTTAAACTAGGATATATATATATATATATATGCCCACTGTACTGCTTAGCAGATTTACTTTTCTTTTTTATTAGCTATATTCTAAACAGATTTAGATCACTTGTCTTTTATTTTTACCTTTACATATGTATTGAAGAAATTGTTGGAACCCTATGTAAAGAGAGGTTAATCGATATCATTGTCACGTTTCATTTATACGCACAGCTTATCTTAAACGTGATGACACTTGAGTTTGTTATCAAATGAGCGATATATATTATCAAGAGACTTCAACTCCAATGCCATTATCCTTTTACTAATGCGACTTCAATTCCAATGCCATTATCCTTTTACTAATGCTTTCATGTACGCTAACAAAAGCCCTACGATGTGTTGACGATATTAAATTTTCAAAAGCTTTATGCTACTGTACAAGCAACAGGTGTCGGACACACTAAATACGAATGTTGAAGGTGTTAGAATTGGTCAAATTTATGTAATAATTTACTTATTTTTCTTTATGAAAACAGAATGCATGCACTATTTCATTTAAATAAGTAGCAGTGAGGCTCGATCAAGTCAATATAAGGTTTATCTGTTCTGATACCATATTAAAACCATCTAGACTAAAATGCTTGAACCATTATATTTCCAAGAAATGATACATGCCATTTAAATATTATTTTATATATATAGAAGAATATCTATATATTAATTAAATAAAAAGAGCTATGATACATTTGTATCACAGTTTTCCCGCTAAAACTTTGTTAGTAGGGTTTTTTTAGATATTTTATTTCATATTACGGTAATCTTTGTGGTATTCTGGATTTTTTAATTTTTTTAAATTTTTTTATTCACTTTTGCGTTATCTATTCACCATTTTGAAATAATATTCACTATTAAATTGAATAACTAATAGATAATTATCATCATTTAATTGTTTAAATTACAGATAAATTTGATTATTTAATTGTGTAACATACTTTTAAATTTGTTGTTTATAATTAAAAAATTAAACATATATATCGTTAGTTTAAGTTAATTAAAAATTATATATAATTGCAATTTTTTCTTAATTTTCTCCTTATAAATGAATATTAATAATTACAAATATTTTATATATGACTGCTTTTATATATTATTAACTTATATAATTTTCATGTTATCTGACTTTATTAGTTTTGAATAAGAAATATTTTCAAATTATACGTCACTGCCAAGTTAGCAATTAT
The DNA here is from genome assembly GCA_963692815.1 of Nyctanthes arbor-tristis. Lineage (NCBI taxonomy): Eukaryota > Viridiplantae > Streptophyta > Magnoliopsida > Lamiales > Oleaceae > Nyctanthes > Nyctanthes arbor-tristis. The sequence continues at coordinate 4,704 of CAVNYN010203767.1, read as the reverse complement.
TTCATACAATGCTATTTATCTAAATTAATGTTAAAAAATAAAATGATATGTATTTGCATTAACGATAATAATCGGGTTAAAATTTGTTGTAAACTATAATTACCTTAAGATGACAAGAAAAATGTTATATTATTGTTTAGTTGATGTTAGAAATTAGTCATTCCTTGGGTAATATAATCTTATAAAATTTCACATACAAAAGAAAAAAAATTATTAAATTTCATATTATTTGTTTTTTAAAATAACTTTATGTGTATTCTTCCCGTGTAACGCACGAGTGAGAATCTAGTTTAAACTAATTTAATAGGTCATTTTTTCTACTATAGAAACAAAAATGAAATTAGATAAACCACTCTATCTCAAAATCTTGAAAATTTTCAAAATATCACAGTACAATACCTAAAATTTTAAAATAATCAATTCAATTACCATCCATGCTGAAACTTTCAACATTTTGACACTCATATAGTCATGTTCATTTACATAACTTTAACTTAAATTAAAAGAAATTCGAGTTAACATTACTAACAATGCATATCTAATCTTGCTTTTTTCTATTTAATAATATATTTAATTTATTGGTTAACATAATACAATATTAAATTAGGTCAGAATATGCCATCTTGGAATATTAAATACTCTTTGTGGTGCTTTCTCTTATTTCTTGCTTTACTTAATAAAATAAATAAATAAATGCTAAAGTAGGTGTATTCTTTAATTCCATTGGAATAACATATAATATAGTCATAATTATAATTATAATACTATTTATTTTTTTTAAACTGGGAGAAACAATCTAGAGAACAAGAGAGGATGCTTCCTGTACATGAATTTTTAAATATGGCTGGCAAGCAAGTTATGTGATGTTGGGCTTTGTTTTTATTTATTTATTATGAATATTATCTTTAGTGTTTATTTAATTTGATGGTGATTTCCCCGTAAAAAAAATGATGATGATTTGGTTAAATTAGTGTGTGTGTATATATATATTGATGATAATATATAATAATTAGTTAATGGAGAAGACAATGTTTATTTTCAATAATCCAAATACAATTCCAATTCTTGCGAGGGATTTCATTCGGGAGGAGGTTTAAGCCGAAATAGAAAAGTAATGTTATTGAGGACCAATAGTGTTTCACACCAGTTTAAATATCAACTAATGTAGTATTGAATAATAAGCAAAAATAGATAGTTGAAGATGCACCACCTATGCCCATGTGCAACAGAGTCATCCGGTGTCAGTGGAACGGGATTCATGAATAAATAACTCACTTGATTTAACTTATTATATATATCGTCACACTAATATTATGCTGAATACACTAACACTAAATAGCATTACTCAAATGAGAAGAAAGAAAGTAATAGTTATTTTATTGGATTTATTAATGGTAAAACTCGACTTTGGGGTAGTTTGAATGTAAAATATTAGCACATATAATAAAATATATAATGAAGATCTCGCCTTTCAAATTTATTATAAACGAGCCATGAATTTGCAGAGATGCTATGGGTTAAAAGCTTATTTTTGTTTTAAATATTATTACATTGTTCAACAAGTAATTTTCACTCTATAGTTAAGTTTACCTTATAAATTGACAATTTAATTAGTTTGCCTTTTAAAATGGAACTTCAAGACACAATAATTAGAAGAAATTTTAATATGTCTCAAATTTCAAATCATGCAAGATCCCCAGCACACTTCACCATATTAATTCTTTTCAGTTTTACCAAGAGAATAGCATAATGATATATCTTCATAATGTCAATAAAAGATCTAGTTAGAATAAACTACGTTATTAACAAGCAAAATATAAGCCAACCGGCTAACCCTAAATATGAAACTTGTTATGACTTCCTGATACAACTTTACACGGAAAATGATTATATGATCACAATGAAAACGTGTTAATTAGTCCAACTCTAATAGTGGATTCGCATACGACATAAATATTTTTAAAAAATTTCAATGTCAGTAAACTTAATTACTATCAGACGTGTACCATGTTACTACATATATAATCACCATGAGAAGGTAAATCGAATTGTACTTTGCAAAGATGGAATGCGTACTTAAAATCCTATCTTTTATCTTTACATGGAAAAACAGCTACTAGTGTTACCTCTTCCTTTTGCCTATCTCAAGATAGAACACTACAAGATTCCCTTTTTGTCCTTCCAACAAATTGAAAAGTGCAATGCAAAAAGTCCACCAAGTGCGACAAAGCGTGTAATAGTATACAGCGACTTTAAGTATTTAATCGAACTTTTAGATTTGATTTGATAACGTGTTTTTCTGTATTATTAAATTACCAACTTTACTACTACTTCTGATCTTATCTACGAACCACTTAGTGTAGGATCCCTCTTTGCTTTCATTTGGGGAATGCCTAAATTATTTTTTTATAGTCGATTAATATTTTTTTTTTCATATAATATTGCATATTATTTTTTTATTATTTTATTGAAACTTGTACCATTTTGACCTAACCTAACTATAATTAATTGTTTTTTGTTGGTTCAAAATATTTAATTTTGGTAGTGGAACACGACAATTTGGCCCCATCTTTTATTATAATTTATTCAAAATTATTAAAGAAACATTAATTATTTTATATTTAATTCATCAGATCCCAAGCTCAAGTGATATGGACAAATACCAATTAGTATTATTATTTTGAGGGATTATTTTTGTGGCCAGGTGGATATGTATTTTGAATTTTTTTAATTGCCACCTGTACTTTTTGGATTTCAAAATTAATATTATTGGAAATGAAGTGACATTTTAATAATGATGATTTATTTATTTAGAGCATGTTCGGCTTTGCACTTATAGTTTTACATCTGTAAAAATTAAGGTTATAGTCACTTAGTTTAGAATGCTACATTAAAAATGCCTACACATGAAAAGTTAAACCATCAACATTTTGTAAAACTATAAATGGAACGAAAATAGAACTTCTGTTAAGAAATTTTTCTATATGTCCAAACTCAGCTCATGCAAGAAGTGTTTCTCTAAAGACTTCTATGCCTTGTAGAGGTGTACAAGTATAGACATACATAAAAATGGTAATCATCAAGAAATCCTTGATGGTATAATGTTGTTCCATCTGATCACTACCACAAGTAATTAATACCTCTACCAAACATTCTAGTTAATCAATTTTTCCGGTTGAGTTACCTTTGCTATTATTAATGTAGGTCTGTAAAGTTTTTAGGACACCATAATGTATCTTTCTCTATAAAATCTCTAGAAAAATATCAAAGCATTAAGGGCATACTCTTTTTAGTGATTTCAAACTGTTTTTAGGTTTTAAGCTTTTTTTCCCTTCTAAAATACTGAAAATTGTTCGCTTTTATAGTCTTGAAAATACGTAATTTCTTAAATAAGGAAAAATTTTATGGCAAACTCCGTAAACAAAAAAGTCATTTTGAGGGATTTTACAGAAAATAAAAAATTGTAGGGAAAATGTTATTTATATATAAATTGCACTCATAATACAGAACAGAAGATGAATTTAAAATTGAAAATTGAAACACAACCTTAATTGATCATTTTAGGTGTAAATTGGCACTTTTTTTTTGGGGGGGGGGGTGTCTAGAGGAGATCAAATTAAAAAAAAAAAAAAAAAGAGGAAAACTATAATACTGTGTATATACTTGAAAGTTAAAAACGAGATTGATGAAGAGTGATATTGTCAACTCGAATTACAGTCAAGGTGCAAACCTCAAAATAAAACTTAAGGCTTGTCTGCTTATATGTGGCCCAAACTAAAAAGTGGTGCCTGTCCACATGCATGGCTCTATTGTCACAAACGGGTCATATTAAGGTTGGGCCTAAATTAGGTAGGATTGGTCTATGCCAGTAACATTAGAGATGATATAAAAGATAGATTTCATTTTCCGGCTTTAGAACGGGGCATGCGGGCATCTCCAATGAAAATGTACAGTCTTAGAGTAATATTGAGGAGAGGGTATAGGCACACAAAATGCACATATTTTAATTTTTTCTCCCTTCTTTCTTAACTTTCATGGACTTTGTGAAAAAAATTTAGAAAATAAAGAGAGAAAAAATAAGAAAAAAGAAAAGAGAACACTAAAATATGTACATATATATTTATCTTTTTTTTCTCCATATCAGACTACACATTTGCATTGAAGATAATATTATTCAATTTTCAAGATTGTGCTCTTCCGATCTGCCACCATCTTGTAGGGGCATGTTACGGGATAAATCCTACGTCGACTAAATATAAAAATATAAACCAACATATAAGTGCTTGGGTTACCTCTCTTAATAGGTTTGACCTTTTACTATAGAACCCAAATCTCAATATGGTACCAGAGCACGTTAAGCTCAAATGAGCAATCTGATTTGGTTAAAACTCAAATGAGCATATAGAATTCAAGATTGGTCTACTCGAACAAGCTACCATCTTACAGAGACATGTTCAGGGATAAATCTCACATCGATTAAATATAAAAACATAAACCACTATATAAGCGTTTGGGCTGCTCCTCTTAACAGGTTGACTTTTTAAGATGGAACTTCAAGTCTCAATACTATTTATGTTTCAAAAAAAAATTGATAAATCTAAACTAGATTTGTATATTTGTGGGATTTCAGTGTACTATACAAATTTTAATTAACCATCCATTTTTGTTCATTGTATTTTTTTTTTTTTGAAAATTTAATCCGTC